>JAKOGH010000235.1:0-15512 GCA_024811115.1 Terana coerulea
TCTACTTCTCGAAGTGTACATAAAGAATCATTTCGCGTTGTTATGTACATAGTCTTGTGTCACTATCATTTATAGTACATGCTGTCATGGAGCTAACTGACCTCTCGTAATTGTACCGGGACAGCGAATTGATCTGTCCAAGTTTGTACTACAGACGTACGAATGAAGGGCGATGATAAAGGTGAGTAACGCAGTCATCAATAAGCATTACGGTCAATAGCTAACAGATCGTTATTCAACAGGCTGCCAAATGAGTTTGTGACGGGACGGTCGGGACGGGCCGATGGGTATTACGCAGTCGTGAGTCGTGTGATCGTTCCGTGTAGTCAGGATACTTACTTGTCTGTTGATCTATCAAAGGCTCCTTCGAGCTCAAGCCCAAGGATCTCATCGCCTCTGCTACCAGGCTCACCCGAGTCGGTCATGAACATGGTGATGCCCGATCCCTCATGGCTACAGTATAGTGAGTGCCCTGACCATTGCAATTGCACTCGCTCCCGTGAAATAATACTGAGCCGAGGTGTCCGGTGTAGCTTCAGTAGTTTGCACTCTATCAGCCAGGTCAGTCAAAATAATTTCATTACTTCGGCGAGACTCTAATGTACATGATAGTGTCTACACAACCTACACCAGTGCCCGCCTTGTCCCGTCTCCGAACCCTACGGTGCACGAAGCAGCCTCGCTACCGTATGGCGGTTGGTGTTTACTTACCCTCCCTGCCATGCAGAAGGCTAATGAGTTTCTGTTGGTCGTGAGGTTCATGCTTATGATTGCAGCCGCAGCCGTCGCGTCCATCATGGACACGCGTGCAGCGCATCGACCTTGTCGTCGGGTGGCTCTTTATCATGGGCTGCGTTGCAGCTCCCGCGTCCACGTCGGCTCCCAAGTCCTCTGCATTGGTGCGTACGCGTGATGCCATGGTGTTCGGCACATAGGCTGACGTCCTCTCCAGCCGCATTGACTGGCAGCATGCAGCATGGGCTCGGTGTGCACAGCCTGCCATTGTGCACTGGCGGCGGCTCTGCGCTGTCTAGTGGCGGAGCGCGCCTGGAAAGCGCAGCCGCCGCTCGCCTATGGCAGCCTCAGTGCCTCTGCGCCGTCTCCGCGGCGGCGAAGGGGTGCGCGGCATTGCGTGGCGGCTCTCTTTGCTTGAGCAGCACCGCCGACGTGCTCGCAACGGCCCCTGTCCTATGCCTCGTTTCCCCTTCCCTATGGTTGGTGCTGACTCCATGTGTTCGACAGCGGCGTTGCGCGGCTAGTCAGTCGCTCCGCCTGCGTCTTGTGCGGGATATCTGTGCGCACATCCGCACTGGGTCGCTCTCGCCGTCTGGTGGCAGGGCCGTATGCCACAGGTATGTTCCTCGTCTTCCGTGTTCGCATTTCCACAGTGCATAACCCTCCATTTAATAGATCTAGAGGCGTGTGTGAGCGTCGCACATCAAGTGGGGAACCGTGCGTGCAGGACTCACCAGCAGAGTGAAAATGTCGCAGGGAGCACGGGCGGGCTGGAGAGACTGCAGGCGGCGACACCTAACGAAGGGAATGGCGCGCAACGCGAGCAGAGGGTGGGACTTTGCGCTGGTCTTGGAGCGCGCTCAACTCGTCGTGATGTGCGCCGCAGGCTGATATCCTCATGTCGTCGCACGAGGGCTCGGTGCCCTCGTCGTATCCGTGGGAGGCGGCGACGCGCAGGGCATTGCGCAGAGACCGCCATCGCTGTCCAGGACCGCGTGCTTGCCAAGTCGTGCGCACTGTCGTTTATCTCTCCCTCTTTACGTCTGACTGACGCCGTTTCTGCTTATTCAGCAAGAGGCCCGCGGGATACGCTGTCGCGCCGACGGCGCCGACGTCTCGACATCGTGCGCATACTTTGCGCGTCGTGTTGATGCGCCATGGCCGCCGGGCTTCAGTACACGCGTGCCTATGCGGCGATCTTCAAATACTGGCTTGTTACATTAGATTAGTTGCGGGTCCGGTGAGACGCAGAACGCGCAAGGGAGGCAGGAAGAGCCCGGGAAGCGGCTGGGGAGGGACGGCGGCGGGGTTCAAATAAGGGAACGGCTGGCGAGGAGTGTACACAGAGGACGGAGAGCAATCGTAGAGGCGGCCGTGCAGTCGTAGAGGCGGCCGTGCAGCGCGTGTGATTACGGACCTGGACCAAACGCGTGAGCTGTGAGAGACAACGTAAGCAAAATAAGGCTCAAAAGGTGTATATATACGTACAGGTTGAAATCTCGGCGGCGGCGACACCTCGTGCCGGCCTGTCTGAGTGCTGGGCTTTAGATGGGCGTGGTCGGCAGGCGCGAGTGTTGGCCGTACGCCGGTGTGCTGCGTTCAAGGGTGGGGTGGAAGCGTGCGAAGTCGGGTGTTCTCGTTCAAAACCTGCGGCGTTCTACGTTCACAAGTTAGTAAGTCCGCGGCCCAGGCTTTACTCAAACAGGAGTGCTTACCTTCTCGCCACAGATGCGTTTCCGCCTGACCTGCCCGACCAGAACGACGTGCGGTGCGCACTGACTTGTGTCGCGGGCTGGCTTTTCATCTCAAGCGGAGGCGTATCGTCATAAACCATGCATTGTATCAAATTTCGTTGTAATGTACTGTAGTTAAATAGAGCATGAGCATGGTCCATCCTGTCCGTAGGTAGCACAGGAGCAGGGGAAGACAAAAGCGCGCGGAACGCGGAAATCCAGCACGAAGCGGCACGGCCGCGTTTTGGGTGGGTGATCGTGAGTCGGGTCGTGAAAAGTCGTGAAAGAGCCATATGAGCAAGTTTGAGCAGGTGAGGTGTCGAGGGGCATGGCAGCGAGGCGCAAGAGTGTGGAACTCGGCGGTGACCTGGGCGGTCGATGCGATCGTACGATTACACTGGATAGCGATGTTATTCTTTGTATGTATCTTGTTCTTCTTGTTCGACCCTGGAGATGAATGTGTATGCGAGCGTACCGATGAACGATGGATGGTATGGAGAGCAGCGAAGACTATAGCACAGAGACCGGCGAGTGAAAAAAGTAGGCTGGCAGCGGCAAAACATGTACACGCAACGGATGACGTTGGGAAAGCGTGGTCTAGCGGAGGACGAGACACGGGGTTCTTCGATCGTCGCAAGCCGATCGTCGCTGACGTCTCGAACACCAATCTGCAAGCAAGCCCCGTCTACCGTGCGCTCACGCTGCGACTCCGGTCCCGCGGCCTCGCGCCGAGCGCAAAGAACTTACGCCAGCCCGCGGGGCGCGCCGCGCCGTCGTCGTCGCCGTCGTCCGCAGGCGCGCCGAGGGCCCTACACGTCCGCGAAGGACACGTAGCCGTCCATCGCGCGGCACTGCGCCGCCGCCGTCCGCGCGTCGAACGGCGGCGGCGTCAGCAGGCGCGTGCCGTGCGGGTGCGCGAGCCGGCCGTAGACGGGCGGCAGGGGCCATCGGAGTGACCCGGGCGAGCGCAGCGGGTGCGTCATTCTGCTCGCAGAGGTGCTTGCGCGTGCCCGGTTACCTGTTGAGGGCAACTCGCTCCCGATAAACATCGGCGACGTTGGCTATATACGTCGAATTGGTGAGATATTTGCCTCAGAAAGTACAGACGGTGACTTACCTCGCCCGAGGCGAAAAACCACTCGCCCTCGCCGCTCATGTTGCGGCTGCTCGCCATCGAGTTCGTGCTGCCGCTGCCCGCGTTGTACTCCAGCTCCCGGCTGTGCTCGACCCGCGCGCCGCGGAAGCACGCCCTCGAGCTTGCTGCGCAGCACTCGCCTCGTGCGGGGTCACCGACGGCGACCGCTCCGGGTCGCCTGGCGATCCGGGCCCGGACTGCGCGGCGCGTATGTGTCGACGCGGCTGCGAGAACGAGGAGCGTGAGACGCTGGGTGCAGAGCAGGCTGATCGCTGGAGCGCCGTGCGCGCCGGCGAGGAGCGACGACAGGGAGAGCGTACCCGAGGTCGTCGCTATGATGCCGGGGCAGGGGTGCTTGCGGACGCGCTTGGGTGAAGTAGGCTTGATGGCCTTGGCTCGACGACGAGGACGATCCCGAGGGCTTCTCCACAGCCAGCGTCTGCCCATCTCAGCTTCGTCTTCCTCCTCGTCTTCGCTATAGCATTCACCGGTGTCGCAGTAGGCGAAGGCCTCTAATGAAGCGTCGGTGTTGAGCGACGAGGACGTATTGCGGCGAGTGCGGCGACCAGTGGGCGATGGAGAGACAAAGCCATGGGCCGGCTGCGTTGCCCCAAATATCGATGGGCTGGGGAGACCGGCAAGCGTGACGAGCCTGTCGTGCTCCTCAGCGCGACGCAGGGTGTCGCGGAGCAGCTTCTCCGAGCGTGAGGGTGGTCGGGGCATTGGCGGGCGAGTACTTGCGAGCTGTGTCGAAACAGTTCTTGGTGAGGATGGTCTTGAGCGGGAACGCGACGCCGAACGCATATTTGTACGTGGCGTTGGAGAAGAGATGACGGGTGTGGGTGCGTGGATCTGCATGGACATGGCGAGTGGGGGCCCAGGGGCTGGGACTAGGGCTCGTCGCAGGCGGAAGGAGGAAGGAGATGGCGTCGAGCTGTGCAAGAGAGGGGACGTGAGTATTGAGCATGGCAGGGTATATGAGGGACAGGCGGTGCATGGGGGATAAACGGGGAAGGGCGTGGCGAATTCGAAAGCGTGAGCGTCGAAGTCTGCCCCACATCTGGATCATCATACAGGCGCCCCAGGTCAATAGACGCGAGAAGCGGCAGGGTGTGATTGAATAGAGTTTGCGCAGGAACGCAGCACGGCACAATACATACAGTCCGGAGAAAACATACCTTGTCGACGGCCGTGGAGAACTCGGCGGAGCGGTCCCTTGACGGCGGCCGGTGGCGTCCGCAGGCGAAGGTCTGGACGCAGACGAGCGGTGCGCGGGCGGGGGCGTCGAAGGCGGGGAAAACGAAGACAGGAGAGGGAGAGGGAGGACAGGAGGCGGGGTGTGCGGCGAGCGAGGCACTTTAAGCTGCAGCTCCGTGCGCGTGTAATATTCGGCCGCAGAGGGCAACTCGTGGTGACGGTGATGGGCCTGGACGCCGGCCTGCGGGCTAAATTTCGATAGACCACCTGCAGGCCTGAGCGCCTTGCGGGCAGGAGACGAGGAGGGCGATCCCGAGTCAGGTGCAGGTCGCTGGCCCCGGACTCTCGCTCGGGTCGAAGGGCTCCTGCGATCCGTCTGTATGCGCGGAATGCCGGTCTTTGCGCCAGCTTCATCGTGTGAGCGCCGCGTTCTGCCTGGAAGACTGGGCTCGTCGTCAAAATCAAAGCGACGGACTTTTGAGCCGTTGGTGCGGCCCAAACGTTGACAAGTCGAGCTCACACGGGGCGAGCGCGGGCTCGGTATGTCGCTGCAATCGGCCCATCGCGAGGAAAGAGGGGTCGAAGGCCCAGAAAAGGAGGAGGAGGAATAGCTGGTCATTTCTCGCTGATAACGTCGCGGCCGTGATTCGCTGAGTTCCAAGTCGAAGGTCGAAGCGTGTGCGTAACACACGAGGCGCAAGAAATTGTCAAGGGGAGGGCCACACGGCGGTGGACGTCGTGCAAGAGGTCGTCGGCGTCGCAGCCGGTGTCGTGTGCGTCGTGAGCGGGGCGGAGGTGGTGGTCTCTACGCAGGCCTCTATTTAATTAGTGAATTTCCCGTGAAGGGCGCAGCGCAAATTTGCTCCCGCTCTTTCCTTTTTCGCTGGGCTATCCCCCTGTTTCGTAGATTAAAGTTCGAGACCGCACCCGTGGCGGTCCATTGTGATCTCAGTCACAGCCCGCTCTCAGCCAATCGGCACTGTTATGCCTACCGCATGAGGCAAGCCACGCGGTCTGCCGGTCACGAGAGCGTGACTGGCAATGGCGGACGGGACACTCCTTCCGAAGTTTCTACCCATAAATTGAGTTTGCTGTTTCACTCCACGATGACGCATGGCGTTATCCCTGCTATTCTGGCCTTGTCCGTTGTCGCACAAAGCGATTCGCACGCTTGGATGTCCTGCCCTCAGCCGACGCACAAGAGCAGACAACGGCCGGCTTTTGTTCCTTTGAATTCGTTGTCTGGTTTATAACCCCTGTCTTCGTCCGTACCCCATTTTCTCTGGCAGATCCCGTGTGATTTGTATGTCTTACAGCCACCGGAGCAGAGCGCGTAATGAACGCCGGCGTCGCGGTCTAGACCGGCGGGATCAATCATCCCGGATCGCAATGGAGGTGGTCGGCCCAAGCGTCGGCCACCTTTGTTCCGTCACCGGACCCCGTTGCCGTCACCAGCACACGACATGACCTTGTCTCTCGACAGTTTCCAGGAGCTTTATTTCTCAACAAATTCTCAACGTCGTTATGTTCTAGCTCTATGTGGCGTGTGCTCGCGACAACATGTGCACAGAGTCATTCTTTGTATGTTCTGTTTCGTGTTCCCAACCCATATGTCGGATTTCTGTCTCCAAATGATCCCAGGCGCACGCACGCACGGTGGCCCCACTGCAGCACACTCGACATGCGCGCGTTGCTACGCATATGCTCCACTTGCCTCGACCGCGGTCCGTGCGGAACAAATCTCTGCCAGTGTTTGCCAGTTCGCCAGCGCAGCGCCAAGCGTGCAGTCGCCCGGCGGCCACCTGGGACGACCATCAGGCCATGAGGCCTGAGGCATTAGTTCCGGCGGGCACGACGGCTGATTCGTACGACCTTTTCAATGGGATCATGACGTGCAAGAGGTCACAAGCGCAGGTATACAAGGACCGGTAAGTAAAAGCTGTGAAAAATACACCGGTGTTAGTGCTCAGTTATACAGAACAGTACAGCGCACGCTGTGTTTGTTGAACTGGCTTGAGGTAAGTACGGCACTCGTGACATGTAGTTTGTTGGACGCTTTTCTGATCCTGTGATAGTTGGACAGGCGTATAAGGCCGCAGACGTAAACACGCTGCGGTTTCGCATGTGGCCATGCCGGTCGCTGCTGGCCCTGATGTCGTTCTCCACTACATCATCTGAGCGTCGTGCTGCAGCTCCGGTCGGCGAGACAGCATCGCGCCCGCGTCACACGTTGGTGAGTACTATACTCCTTGTGTCACTATTACGGAATCGTATGGCCGCATGCTAAT
Organism: Terana coerulea; assembly: GCA_024811115.1. Taxonomy (NCBI): domain Eukaryota; kingdom Fungi; phylum Basidiomycota; class Agaricomycetes; order Polyporales; family Phanerochaetaceae; genus Terana; species Terana coerulea. The sequence goes on from JAKOGH010000235.1 coordinate 7,089, forward strand.
AATACTTGGCATTACCCCCTAGCAGTTATTTCCGCTTCAACGTCTCATGTTTAATCCCCAGCTACATGCGCCCGGAGCTTAGAGATACGTCCTCGAGGTGTCTTGAGTACTGTCTATCCCTAGGCCGCAGCGTTTATAGCAACCGCTTCCAGCGCGAGCAGGCCTTCCTCGGTCCCTTCAGCGCCGTTCTCGCGTTCCGCTCGCCCTGATGATCGGCTCGGGCAGCCTTCAACTCAATCATCCCCACGTCACGAAGCAGCCACCCCCAGGGCCATCGGGCAAGCCGTAGGCGGGAATGACGTGTCCCCACATGCTGACGGGCACGATCAGTCCGGTGACCAGCACGTTGTCTCCCTCCGATACCTGTGTTCCGGTGGACCCCCTCTGAACGCATGGACCGTATCACACACGGGAGGCGGAGGACCCAGGGTACATGTAAGAAGTAAGTCCCATCCACGTCCATGTATCGCGCCGCAGCCGGAGCTGACGCTCCTCCAGCGAAAAGTGCGCTCGCTCCGAGACTTGCGTTAGCCCACACGCGTGGTTTCCGTCTCTCGCTGCTCAGACCACGGTCTTACCTGAACCGTCGAATGCGGCCCCACTGTCCCCGTAAAAGATGTATGCGTGTTTTATGCCGTTGCATGGGCGCACGGGTGCGCGTTCTTCGCGATTGGCTGGCGCGAACGCGCGGTCCGAAGGCCCTTCTCTACTGTTGGACGTTCTCGAGGCGATTGGCTGGACGAGCGGGGCAGACGAAGAAACTATCGAGGTGAGAGGTTTGTGCGTTTGCACCGTTTTCTCTCTTGCTCCGGTTGCTGAAGATGCGTTTTCGCTATAGGCGATCGGTTGCTGTAGTCGTGGCTTTGTGGAGCGCGCGCATGACCGAGCAAGAGAAAAACACTCTGTGTATCTTCCGACAACTTGTGACCTGTCCATCTCCTCGTTCGGTCTATCGACGGAGCATGCGACGCATTTCTGACACACGACTGGTCGTCCAGGACACATACGATGGACCACATCGACACACGACCACATAGCTGCTCTTGCTTCACTGCCGGTGCCTTCTGGGCTCGAAGCTCATGCACGAGGCCGTGTTTAAGCTCCCATGCCCTGTTTACTCAGGGCCGCACCGCCAGGCCTGTGGGAACGCGCGCACGTCAGAGCGATCGGCTACAGATCAAGGCAGACAGGCAGGCTCTGATGCACCGCACATGAAGAAGCCTTGCTCGCCTTCTTCGCAGGCCTGCAAATCCGGGGATGTTCGTCTGGGGCTGGCTTTCTTATACCAGCCTATCGTGGTGAAGCGGCGTCGAAGACCACCAGAAGATTGCGGTGGAGCGTCCTTGAGGTGTACACTCAAGAGTGAATGTGTAGCCTTGAAGCCTTCCATGCTTCCACCTCAAGCCGAACCTTCGCGAAATGTCTTCGCGAAGCTTCACCCATGCTTGCTGACGAGGTTCGTCATATTAATTTGAGATGCAAATGTATATTCTGCTCAATATCATCAGTTTCAGGACCAGTCTGGCCTGTGAGTCTCATGAGAAGGTCGTCTGATTGGCATAGGCGCTCAACCGTCATTAACCCATTCAGCACTATGCGTCATAACCGGCCGTCGCGTACAAATATCGATTGCCGACGTGGACACAGTTGTCCTGCCTCTCGACCCGTCAGCTAAGCTCTAGACTAGAGCCCGCGTGAGTACTATTTACTCACATGACAATATTAGCGAGTTATCGAGGCATCGCTGAGTTCTGCCGCAGGTCGATAGAGTCGATACGCCGTAGGTGTTGCTTGTGACTCAGGGCAGCTGGCTGCGCTAGTTTCCGCGAGGAAAAAGCCGGTCCAATGCACAGCTGTATAGTAAGGTTGAAGCCCAGGACATTGATGCTCCACCAATGCAGCCTCGTGTTGCCGCAGGGCTGATTTGTTCGAGCTCGTGGTGAGTATTATATCCTTTATAGAGGCTGGACACTGATAACAATGTATATGTTTAGGCCATCCAGACGGCTCTGCAGGGTCAGGACTACTTCTCACTAATCCTGCCCCAGGGCTGGAAGAAATGGACACACCACTAACATAAGGTCGACTGCTGCGACTTTCCCACTGTTCTCACTATCGAGGCAACATTATCCCTGGCTTAGCCGTGGGATGAACGAAACAGCTGTCATTTCACCACGTAGACATCTCGCTGAACCGCGAGCTCTCTTCGTGGTGAACGGGCGCATTGTATTCGTGGCACGCTACCATCCGAGCATCTGACTACCTTTGGTAAGCGTGGACCATCACGAACGCATGAAACACTGCTGAAATGACGCTAAAGCCAGCGTTCCTGCGACGGAGGCCGTCGCTGCGGCTTACCTACCGCGAGCGCCGGCGGCGTCCCGGATCAGACTCGCTGTCCCGTCTCCGAATTTGCGATATTTGGGCCGATGGGAACTGCCGGAGGCGTGCCCACGCGTCAGGCGTGCGCAGGCCAGGGCCCGCTCGAATCCAAACGCTCCCAAATCCCGGTGTGGGCGATATGTAGATGTCCCTCAGGGACGCAGCGGGCCCTCGTATTCGAATTCGCGGCACGCAGCCCTTCCCGCGGGTGCAGTGTGGGCTCGCGGCAGCCCCGCAGCGCGCTGCTCTCCGTCGGCAGGTCTCTGATGGTGCCCCTCGGCGCGCGGAGGTAGAGGTGCGCCTTTCCCTTGCTGTGGCCTGCTATCTTGACGCGACGCCGCTGATGCAGAGGAACGTGCACCCGAGACCTTGTGAAACGGCTTGTCGCGGCCGTCGCTCGGTCTGCGCATCCTCGCCGAACGCTCTGCGCGCGCGAGTTGCCGGTTGGTGCCTACAAGGACCGAGACGTCGTCCGATGTCGCTTTCTTGCGCGCGCGGGTTCATCGATCCATTGCGAAAAGGACGTTGCTGGGCGTGTTTACCGGTTGCGCGCGTTCTCTGTGGCCGAGAAGCTCGGGACTCGGAGCGAATGCGGATCTCCGCAGGCCGTATATGTTCATGGTCGTCTCTGAAATCGCGGGTACGTGCTTTGCCTGTTCGCTTTCGGGATTACGAAGACTCACGACCGCACGTCTGGGCGTTTTCAGGCGTTTGTCGAATCTGCACCGCCATCTCGTACTCACTAATCCTCCATCGCCGCTTTCGAACGGCCTCTGGATGAAGCCAGGCATTTGCACTCTGTCGTCTGGAACTTCCGTGAAATGCATCGTGCTACGATGTTTTTCATGCACTCTATCTGCTCATCTCCGGGTGAGACGATGCTGGGTGAAGGTCCAGGAGCAAGGACATCGTTTCTCCCGAACTTCTGACTTCGCGAAAGTAAGCCAGCTCATGCACTGTATACGTAAAGTTCACAAGAAAGCTAATCTGCCACCGCTCTTTACTTCGTCCGCCCGCCGTCGCAGAACTTCAGGTGCCCGAACTCTGATACCCTTCGCGCGGGATGAAGCGCACGGTGGGACCTGAATCCACCCTGCAGCCTTACGGGTACCAGCACAGTCAGCGCTACGGCGGAAGCGTCGTTACTGCGCCTCTGGCAGCGATAGCGGCGGGTTCTCGCACGATGAAGCCCGTTTGCTGATACCGCCAGTACACATCTTCCTAACCTTCCGCTCGACATGGTGCCTTCCTTTTCATCCATGTTCTCTTTGCTCGTGCTTCATTATGTTGCATAGGACACGCTTATCCTCACGTCGCCGTATAGCGTACGGCATCCGAAGTTGTACAGCGTGGCAAGCTGTCTGCGGACTCCTGCAGATCACCCGGATGCAGCAGGCCGAAGCACGGCGGTCCCTGGATCCACGCGCGAAGCGTATCTGGACGTGGCGAGATAGCCTTCGCGAGTAAGCTGGACTGGTAACCGAAAGCTTAATGGCGGCCGCACTAACCCTTTTGCCAATGCGTTGCAGGTGATTCTCTGTGATTGTCCCGCCGCGATGGGAGAATCGAAGACACCGGGCCCATCTAGCACCGTCGGTTGAGGCTTGTGTCTCAATTGATTCCTTGGTAATTGGACTTTGCTAGAAATGAAGGTACGCTGCTATCGCTATCTCACATACTGCTCAAGTGTCACGCATAGACAATTTACATACAGTGCTGTATTCGTGCTCGGCAGGAGACAGGCCAAACGCACTCTCGGCGAAGCTTAGAAGCTCTCGTCCCAGGAACCCGCAAACTCCTGCCTTCTCTATCGTATCTCACGGCCGCATTCTCAGAAGAGACGTCAAGAGACAGCAGGAGACGCAGCGTGTCCATGTCCATACCGGAAACTGGAGGCATCACAAAATGCAGCGGACCATCGACAGTGTACTGTTCATGCACGCGACCTCGGTGGCTTCTGGGCAACGCTCTCGTACGTGTTCTACAAGGATTCCTAATGATATTCAGTAATAATAGGCAGTAAACTTCAACCTGCGCCGTCAGAGTATTGGGGTCGCGCCAATGTTGAGTCGGCTACAGATCGCATGATGCCTGTGCGGAAGCCTTGAAACATCCATGAAACCGAGTGCGCAAGGACGTTCGGGGATCCTTCGACTCGGAGTCGAAGTGTCCTTACTGCCAGCCAGCTTGCACAAAAGGACGCCTCGAAGGCCACCGGTCAGCGGCCACCGTGGCTTTGTCCTTGTTCTATATAGGACCCTGTCGTCCGACTTTCTGGACATAGTGGGAATGGCCCGGGGAAGCTGGGTGCTCACTGGCACAGTAAGCCGTAATCGCCGTCACCCTGTCAGACAGCCGGAGCTGAGATGAAGCCCCAAGGCCTTCAAGTTTGCCTGCATGATTGTTCAGGACAATTCATCTGCTCGCAAAGATGGGATATTCACGCATGCCCCAGGATATGGTAGGCCGATTGCTCGCGGTTGATTTTGGCGTTTTCGCCTTTGCGGTTTAGCGCTTGATGACAAAGAGTTTGATGGCTTGCCATATTCAGACTTCCGCCACCGCAGCTTGTTACGCCGTTGTACACTGCGGTTGCTCTGAGGTAATGAGTGCTGAGTGCTATTGGACCACCCTCCTTGACTTCGTACCACCACCATCGCCTTAGACGCCCGTGTCGTCTGAGCTCGCTGTCGAGCTACTCACCCTCTGCAGTGTTCACCTCCATCTCTTAGAAGGTCTGTCTTTTATCCAAGTAGTATACTGATCCCTCTTTTCTTTTAGGTTTCTCGGTTTCCCCGTCAATGGAGGGTCCCGAGGCTTTCTGCCCGCTCTGCGGGTGGGCGGCTTCGGGCCTGAATGGCTCTGAGTCGCCCTTTGTAGCTGATGGGCAGCCCAGAGACGCTCGTCGTCGCTGGTGCCCCCATCAGCATAAGTTCTGCCCTCGTATTGAGAGGGCACCGTTTGCACGGAAAAGCAACAAGGCCCCCTAGCAGCAATGCGGGGTTTCCTTGGGCCTGCTGGCAACAGCGGGCACAGGGCGGAGTACGGGCGCTTGCGACCATGCCCTAAGGGCGTGGCTGCGATCGCTTGGACAGATCTGACTCGGAATGCAGAGATGCAGACTGAGGGGTGGTGGTATAAGGCCCAGGCCTATACGTACAGCGTTACGAGCTTATTTACAAATAAAATCGTTGCTATTAATATCAGTCCGAACGCTTGGGTCGAACTGAGATTTGAAATGGAAGCAGCAGAGCAGGCAGACGAGGGCCGGCTATGCGAGATCCAGGTCTGGCCGAGCCTCATGGGCTATGGCATGAAAAGAGAGGAAGGTATAAGTACCTACCCCTCGAGGGAGCGGTGTGAGGCAGCGCAATCAGCTACTGCTACTGTCTCGCACTAAGATCTCAACAAGAATGTCGTCTCAACAGTCGAACTTCACTGAGTTAGTCGGAAGACTCCCGGATCTGCCCAAAGGCTACCCGGCGATGTCCCTTCCTTGGCCCAGTACTCGGATAATTATACCGAGTACGTGTCTCCACTCCCATCGCTCCCAGGCTTCCTGCCCGGGGACGAAGGGTACAGAAGGTAATCTCCGGCCGGCAGCAATGCCGGAGGAGGTCAGGAGGAGGAAGAAATTCCATCCACATTCCCTGGGGAACGCACAACGTTCCCCAAATGAGCAGAAGATGCTGGCTGGAGGGTCCCAGGACCCAAAAGTAAGCAATTCATATTACATTGAACCTCCGAAGGGAGTCTAACCAAAGCAACGGTATAGAATGTGCCACTGCCGACATCAAGGGAGTCCAGCACGTTTGAGTTCGTGCAGGAGGACCCAAGCGGTAACCGGTACCCGATGAGTTGAGCTCCATCCAGGAGGACTCGGAGGAGGACGATGAGGACGAGATGGAGGTGGAGGATGACACCCGCTTCGAGGAGGCCGCTAAGCGGATCAAAGAGGACGTGACGGACCTGATGGTCCTGGCTCATGATGAGCTGGGAAAGGCAGGGAAGTACGTGAAGTGGTGGATCATCAACGGTGACCCGCAGGTGAGTTCGGACTCCCATCCGGGGATGTGATGAAGAAGCTGTCGCGAGAAGACGGGGGACTTCGTCCACCTTCTTCTCACACACGCCAAGGACCCTTCTCTCGTCGAGAAGATCATCCCGTACAGGTTCCTCCGTGATTCCTCGGCTGTGGACTATGCGGAGTACAAGCTCGAAACCGTCCAGGACGAGCTGTTCTACCTTCGGAAGCAGCTGAAGGAGAGAGAGAGCTCGACGAGCATCTGAAGGAGACTGCCGCAGAGAGTAAGCAGCAGTACAATGAGTTATGTGCGGGCCTCGACCAGAGGTTCGCTGAAGCTGGAGAAGCGTGGCGACCAGGACGCTGGAGAGCGTGGCGGGGTCGCACGCATTCATGAAGAAGTCCCTCGGGGATTTCAGGCAGCAGCTGCCGGTCGGCAGCCGCAATCGCCACCTGGCTTCGCGGGAGGGGTTGGCCCGACGTTTGTCGGAGGGCATGCACCTTCCGGCCGGTCCATCATCACCCCCATCCAGTACACCGCTGACATAGGACCCTCGCAAGAGGAAAATGCCGACGCCGTCGTACGCAGCCGCCCCAGCCCCATCTCAAGAAGGAGGCGAGGGCTCCAAAAGAAAGGCGCGCACTGAGGCTCAGGCCCGTGGCAGCGCCCATCTACCAGCACCCTCTCGGGATACCCGCCGACATGACGTTGGAGGGCCTCGAGAGGTCCATCCCCTCGTCAAGGCCGCTGAACATCTCGTTCTCAGTCGCTGACAAGCTCCAAGCCCTGTTCTCATTCAGGCGCACGCGTGGCGTAGGACGATAGAGCGGAGCTGAACCCACGCCTTGCACCTGCAGAGGTCCTCCTCGAGGCCCATCGAGATCGACTTGGCTGCCAACCGGCAGTCAACACTCATCGGAGGGCGTGCTTGACCCTAGGGTCGCCGCTGCCGGAGCCCTCGTCCGGGAAAGAAGCTTGCATCTGCGCAGGCTTTGCCCCGAAGAACCGCCCTCCGAAGAAGCGTTGCGCAGGTGCATGCACCGCCCGAATGCGAATCGGACAGTCCGGCGTGTCATTCAGCACGGAGTACAAGGGTGCAAAGCGGTCCCATGAGGAGATCATGAAGCATTTCGAAGATGTGACGGCGGCAACCCCGGAGGCGAAAGCCAATGGGGTCACCAACGTCTTCTGGAAGGAGGGAGTCACGTTGACATCACCTCCAGCAGCGTTAGCAGACGCTGTGCTGGAGAACCTCAACAGCGGCAGCGTGGTGGTTCATCAGCGCCCAGAAACAGCGGATGATCTGGCTAAGGCAACTTGGCCGGAACTGAAGCACTTCGTGGGAATCGCGGAACTTCACGTCAACGCGGTTCCCCTTCTCAACGAAAGTACGAGGGATCACTACAGCCCTCAGGAAATCGTCGACTCTCTCCGAGCGGGGAACATGTGGCTCAAGGACGCCCTCCTGGAGGCGCACCAGTCGCCCAAAGCCATGTTCACCCCAACAAAGGGGGAGCACGGGGCGTGTTCGTGGCGGCCATTTATGACACCAAGGAGGACGGATCTCTGTGGTCCACGTGGCTATCGGGCCGCAAGGTCAAGAAAGTCCAGATCGGAGGCGTCACCTACCGGTGGAGCTTAAGCAGCAGAAGGCAGTCGCGCCCGTTCGCACGAAGTGCTACAGGTGGGGCCACGGCACCTCCTCGTGCACTACGAAGCACGGCATGTGCATGATCTGCTCGAAGCCCGCACTGACGGCGCTCGTAGACGTACTGCCAGCACCGAGTGCATGAAGTACAGGGCCGAGAGCAAGGTCTACAGACAGCGGGCCTGTGCGGTGTCTCGCGGTTAGTGCGCTTCTTGCAACGCCAGCCACGCGCCGGTGTCGAAAGTGCAAGTACCATCAGCACTCGAGGACACGTTCCTCAAGGATCACCCGCCCGTCTTCGCTCGGAGGGTATACAGCTACGGGGCAAGTATAGCGAGGACCGCCTCGCTAAACGGGCCCAGAAGCAGG
>JAKOGH010000236.1:0-14496 GCA_024811115.1 Terana coerulea
GGGGGCTTAGGGGTTGAACCGTCGTTCGCCCGCTCGGTCTCTTTGGCGGAAGGAGGGTTAGGACGGGTGCAGCGCCGTTTAGGCGGTGGCGCATCGTCGTCACTATCGTCTGATCCTGCAGCCAAGACTCTGTCGTTCGCGTTTTTGGTGTTTTGCGCAGGCGGGTCAGGCCGCGCGGGCATTTTGCCGTCAGCACTTGGGAAATAAGTTTCGCACCACTGACTTGAGTTGAGCGAAATCACGACGTTATTGGGTCCTCTCATGAAGGTCCAACCGTGCTCGTCGTGTCCGATGTATGTCATCATTTCGGACTTAGGCTGTAGTTTGTTCTTTCGAACATCGGCAGGGATAAAGACCCATGCACCGCAGCCAAATACGCGGATGTTATCAGCGTGGTTTTCACATAAAAGTGCCTCATAAACGTAACCCATTTTAATCGTGAAACGGGAGTGCGGTTGTAAAGCACTGTTGCGTGCATAACCGCAAATTCCCACCACGAAGGAGGAATGCAAGCTGTGAAGCGCATAGCTGGCTTTGTCCATGAGGTTCGATTGAACCGCTCAGCGCGTCCATTCTGCTGTGGGTATGAGGCGCTAGTTAGGATTTTAATCCCTTCGTCCTTTAGCATTTGAATGAATGCGTTTGATTTATATTCTCCCCTGCATCCGACATCCAGCTCTCGACATTAGCTTTATGCTGGTTTTGAACCATAGCAAGAAAGTTTTTGTTGCTTGGATGGCGACGGATTTTAGCCTTAGGCAAATAATCCATGCATGCGACGTATAATCATCGACAAAGGTGATGATATACTGTACCGGTGATATGAATCAACCGGGAATTCTTTCAAGTCACTGTGAATGAGCTCAAAGGTCGCGATGCTCGTCGAGGCGTCGGCGGGAAAGAGCGATTGTGCATCTTTCTTGTGCGCAGCCAGAGCAGGGTGAGTCCGACTTGTTATAGTCGAAATCAGGGCATTCGTCGTTGCTGACGGAAGTTGACGTAGGATCCGCTCAGAGGGATGTCCAAAACGTCTGTGCATTATTTACCGTCGCGAGACTAGCGCAAGGCCGTCTCGGTCAGTGTCTAAATAGTACACTGTTGCATTTTGGGTAAGCGGCACGAATTGCAATAATTCCTGGCGATTATCACCGTCCAGGATTTTCAGAGTGGTTGCATCACCCTCAATTAACCGGTTCTGTCGTAGCAGCTGGCCAAGCGAGATTAGATTCATGTCTTTTTGTGAAGGCATGAGTCGAACATTTTCAGTAAGACTTTAATCGTTCTACTTGTCGCGCTAGAGCGGTAGTTGATGAGTCACCTTCCTCAGAGATAGTTACATGCCCATTAGCCGTTTGAACGACAATTGGGTCAATGTTGCGCAAGTTGCGCAATAAACTTCTTTGACCGGTGAAGTGGAAAGACGCTCCTGAGTCGAGCAGCCAATCACTTGATTTTGCAAGGTTTTTCCTTTGCAGCTCTGACACGCGTTAAATAACTTATTGTGCACACATCGGGCTGGTGATTGAAGGAAACCTGCTCCATTCAATATAGTAGCATACATGTGGTATCTACTTATTGTCAAGCCAGCCGAGACACTGCGCAATCAGCTGCAAAGTATCGGTCAGTGAGATGCACAAGTGCAGAGTTAGAGGGACGTACTCGAAGTACGCGTCGATGATGTCCTGGTGGATCTCTCGATCGTCCGTCAGGCATCCGGCGAACTGGTCGTCGACGTCGCTGTCGTTGTCCTCGTTTCCGAGGGACACGGCGTCCTCGATGTCAAGGGGTGGTCGCTGAGCGTCGAAGCCGTCCTCTCTGTCGGCGACATTTGCATGTCGACCTCGTCAGACCAGATGATCGGCGAGGATTCGCGCGAGCTCGCGCTTGGCGGGGCGAGGAGCTGCCCTCGACGAACTCTGGCTCAGCAAACTTTCGTTTGAAGGCGGCGTTGTTTGAGTCGATGCGGGCGTCGAGCTCGGCGATGCGAGCATCGAGCATGCGCTCGGCGTGGTCGAGGTTGGCCTGCTTGGCAGGCCTTCTTAGCGGCCTCATCTTCGGCGGCGGTGGCGGCGAACTCGCTGCAGGCGGTAGCCAGGCAGCCAGCTGGTGTCGCTCGTCGGGCGTGCCCGCGTGCTTGGTCGAGGGTTGAGCCCTTGTTCAGGGCGGCGTTCTTGTCCGCGATCCACTGCTTGCGAGCAAGTTTGCGGAGCTCTCGCGGCCCTCGCGAAGCTGGGCCTTATGCAGAGTTTGGTATTCGTCATCCTCGTCGAGGATTGCTAACAATTTAGTTAGCCTGGGGAGATCGTCGAGTGAACTCCTGTTGGAATTCTAACTCACGGACGGCGTTCGCAGATTGCGGTGCTCAATGTCCCGCATGGCGTCGGCAGCGGTGAAGCGTTGTGCTCGTTGGCATCGATAACCTCTCGAGGGTCCGGATGCGCTCCTGGGACCCGACGACTCCGAGCTTTTCAGCAAGGGATAGTGCCTTGCCGGGCGGGGGAACTAGTTGCCGTTGCCGAGCCAGAGCTCGCGCTCTCCTTCGATGCGAGACTGAATTTCTTCGGCCTCGGATTTGGGAGAGCGGGATGGCGGGGGCAAAGTCGTTCACCACGGGGATGACCGGGGGCGGCGATGTAGGAGTGACCGTGGTCAGCATCCTGGGCCTGCCTTTGCCCTTGCCCGCAGCGCTTGCCGGCGCTGGGTCTTCTTGCCCTTGCCGTTGCCGGCACCATACTGCTGCTGCTGCTGCGCTGCGGGCGCTGCTGCTGCCTTTCTGCTGCTGCCCGTTAGGGCGCTGCTGCTATTTGAACTGAGGATCCTTCCCTTGTTCTTGACGGCGGTGACGGCGTTTAGCAGACTTCGGTCTGCTTGCGCTGGCCACCGGAAAGCTTTCGCTGCTCCCATGCAGCGATGAGTTGCCTCCCATATTGCCTGGGATCAGGGGGCCCCAGCCGAGGTAGGAGTTAGCGATGTGTCCACCATCTTTTGGTTCAGCGTGGTGACGGTGGCGATGTGCTTACCATACCCTGGTGTCTTTGAAATGAGGAGCATCAGGTGTATGTAATCGTCCGCGGACGCATGCGCTCGCGTCAGAGGCGGTCGACATGTGCCTGGATCTTAGCGATCGCAGGTGCTGGAGACTGATCCTCGGGGAGGCGAGTTTCCAGGATGCCCCTGAAGTCAGCGTAGGCCGTGCAGAGTATTCTGGGTGTAGGTGGCCTGAAGGATTCGTACAGGGCCTTGGCTGTCGTACCGTTCTTCGCTGACTGTCCGATCTGGTATGTCAAGCGAAGGCGGATGAAGCCCATGGCCCGGAGGTCGTCGTTGATCCAGTCGTCGAGCTTGTCGACGGCCCTGGAGTACTCATGCTCGTTGCCGGGTACTCGCCGCTGGCGAAGCTCAGCGGTGGTTGGAGTGGCGGGGCGAGCAGGAGCGGCCGGGACAGTGCGGAATAAGACCGGCACCGTCGGCTGGGTCGTCAAGAGCTGACGAGATGCCCTGAGTGCCCAGGAATGACTTTAAGGTGTCGTTCCAGTGCTCCCAGTTGGTTCCGTCGAGGACGGGGACAAGCTTCTCGAGTGAGGAAGACATTGTTGAGTTCTGTAAAGACAGAACAGTCAGTACGATGTACTGCCCTGGCTTTAGCCAAGGAGGGGCCCCAAAGGGCACCCTCATGCCTGCTCAGCTTGCCCAGCGCAGGCGGTGTGCTTGGTAGCGCAACCGTCGCGCACGATGGCAGCGAGTGGGTACGAGGCGAGTATACCAATGAGCTGGTTGTTGCTGCCAGTGACGGCGCCAATCAACCGGCGTCATCGGGGCTCATAACCTATAGAAGTGCAGCGCATACAGCTGGCGTACACTCCTACCGAGGCCTAGAGGAAGCTAGGTTGGTTACTCACCTGTAGGTTGGTTGATACACACGTTAGTGGGTTTGAGAGTTGTAAGAGTCTTATTAGAGTATGGCGACAGAGGGCTGCCTTATATACAATACTGGGTGGCTGTACTACAAACAGACACAAATAGGTACCAGGACAATAGACAATAGGCATCGTCATGGTGGAACCTGGTAGAACAATAGAGAAGATGTGAGCAGAGCGCTTACGGCGTCTATCTGACTCAACAATGCATACCTTCCGCATCAAATGACCGGCATCATGCTGGCACATGTACACTCATTCCATCTCGCGGTCTTTCGGAAATAATAGTGAGCGTAGATGAGCAGTACTTGTACACTTCCATCAAGTCTGGTGCAGGGTAGGCTCTGCGCAGAGGTCTCCAGAGCCAATTTAAATTTGGGTGGCTCAACGGGCGGTGGATGACTGTAACGGGCTAATCCTAGAGAACGCAGGAGCAGGGCATACGCGTATTTTCATAGCCCGTACATTACTATCTTGACCTTTATCATGTTGCCTCTTACCGTTACCAAGTACGAACAGTATAGTAGTTCCAACTTGGCTACATCATCATAAGTTACAGAATGTATGGAGCACTAGATACACCAGTTGTACACGTCTTTAAGCTTTGCAGGGTAAGAGCATACGTGTTACAATGAAGAGACGTTGCTGAATTTCCCGAACTACGCCATCTCCACGGAATCTGTACGTACACGCTTACAGCCCGGAAAGCGTTCCGGCCTTCACGGCCGCATCGTGGCCCCTAGCGAGGAACCCGTACTCGGGGAGGTACCTAGCAATCTGGTTCAGCATCGCCCACTCGCACGACCTGCAAAACTGATACTCACTTGTCGAAGAACGGCATCATCTCCGGTGCACCGGGCGTGTTGCGCCAGTCACGCATGAGCTCGCACGCCACCGCAAACATCGAGAGCACCTGCACGCCCGCCGCGCGCATACGTTCGTTCGCGTTGTTCATCGTCACCAGGTCAAAGGTGCCCGAGGCGTCTCCGTTGGCGAACACCGTGTAGCCTTCCTGGCGCAGCGACATGGACAAGAACGCGGTGCAGACGTCCGTGGTGATGCCCGCGAGGATGATTTGCTTCTTGCCGGTAGCCTTGACGGCGGCCCTGAAGTCAGCGTTGTCCCACGCGTCAACCTCGCCACCGCGCTTGATGAGGGGTGCGTTGGGGTGCATGTCGATGACTTCTTGCGGGAGCGGACCGTTCGGACCTGTTCCAACGAAGCCCGATCAGTAACGCACGAAGGTAGAAAATTGAAAGACGTACCAGTTTCCGTACTAGTGGTCAGAACAGTGGGCAGGTTGAAGATCTGGCCCAGAGCGGCATGAGCGAGGATGTTGTTCTTCAAAGCTACAGCAGGCTTGTCCCTCGCGATCTCAAACAGTCCCTCCTGGTGGTCGACAATGAGAAGAGCAACGTTGTCCTTGTCGATGCGGTCGTAGGTGTATCCTACATGCAGGGGCATGGTATTAGTAAAGAACGCTTGCAGTCGTAGTAAACACAGAACACACCAGGCATGATTATGAGTCTCGCTTTGTGAGATGGGTTCGAAGGGGTGTTGAGTTCTTGAGTGCAGAGATCGCCTGCAGCCATCCTGGCTTTATAGTCCAGCGGTTTAAGACATTACCACCTGAGTACCATCGCCAAACATCCCATAAATCAAGGGAGGACGCTAAAGAAACCGCGCATGACCATTAATTTGAGTAATGTGGGAGCACAATCCCACACTAAAGGTGGAGAATTGTTCACCGACGCCAGTGTAGGCCGCGTGAAGGTCAGCGCCTGCCTCGAACATGTCAACGATGTAGTACAGGAGATAGCCCAGCAGCTCTCACCATTGGCTAACGCATTCGTAGTTTTTGGTTTCACCGGAACGACTGGATTCCGGACGAGTCCTGGGTTGACACTTGGGGCACACTCGCCGTGCTATGCCCGACGAGCGCTGGGCAGGCAGCACAATGTGACGCTGCACATCCAGGTTGGTCTGAGTAGCGATTGGCTGCTGAAGATGTATCAAACTTAGGCAGCGAAGGTTGGATGCCAAGTACTTACGTGTATCGAAAGAGGCAGAGACGAGCATGCATGCGAGATCGGCGTGTGTGCGAACGTCCTACAATAAGGAAGAACGGACGAAGCACTCTGTGCATGGAAACAACCGACCTTAGTTTCTCAAACTTTTACGTGCACGTTTGCCGCCATTCTCATTACAGGCCTTGGCCAACTCAGACGTACCAGCATGGCGAATATTGATGGCGAATGGATACGCCGATGTATTGATACAACTGCTCCAAAACAGTCTAAACGAACGCGTGAATAACATTCATTGCTGTAGTTACTTCGTCTTGTCGTCCCATCTAAGTAGCTGCGGTTAGTACCATATGTCAATTATTCGCAGCAAAAGGTAACACTCACATATCCGTGAACAACTTCCAAAGAATAGAGAACATCAGGCCCTGCAGGCCGTTGCACAAGATTCTGGTCTTCAGACCTCTGCCGAAAAGGCCCTTCAGGCCGTCGGTAGCGATCACCGCCTCGGCCGCCTCGAAGTAACCAATACGGCGTTCATGCACTTGTCTGTACGTCTTGACCACCCTGAGCGAGTTCGAAACAGTATCCGACACGACGGAAGCGCTGAACCCGATGAAAGCCTGTCGAAGCAGCTTCTGGATGAGGGTATGCGACTCGGGGAGATTCTCCTGCAGGAAGTTGTACGTTCCGAACCAGGGGTAATGTCCAACGAATGTAGCAGCGGCAGTGGCTAACGCGCCATACCACAGTGTACCAACGCCATAGCGCTTGATCTGCGCCGTATAGGTTAAGTTATTGGCGGGATAGGTAATACGTGAGAACGCACCCTGACGCGGAGTTTCGCGAGCCCTGACTTCCCCTCCGTCTGCATCATTGTCTTCACCGTGTCCACAGGGGTCAAGATCATGCGGAAGGCTGCCGCCGCCAGACTGGCGAATATAGTCTGAACAAGGGAAGGAAGGTTCTTCATGTACGCGTTTGAGTGAAGTAAAGCCAGGATGCCAGCGTTGGCGGCGGTGTCACCAAAGCGCGAGACGGGTCCCTGGATGAGAGCGGCGGAGAGACCTTGGTAGTACCGAGTCCAGCCGCCGTCCGCGTACAGGGTCTTGGTGGCTTCTGTCATAGTCGTTCCGTAGCGGTACTGGTAGTTCATGATCGTCCGCAGCGGCATGAGGGTCAATACTTGGAGAATCATAGCTGCAGTATTTGATGAGTCTGTGCGGCCTCTTTCGAACAGGGCCAAAGTGCACATACCCGCAGCACCACTCAAGCCTCCGCCAATGGCAGACTTAAGAGCTTTCCCTAAATCGAACTGAAAATCATTTGAACATCTCGACGGAGTGGGATCTGAGTGTATTAACGTACGTCGACATCGTCGGCGTCGATGAATCCTTTGATGAACAACACGGCGAAGAATATCCCAAAGCCTGCCAGGACGATGTACCACAAGATAGTCCACCAGCTCCTTTTCTTCTTTGGCTCCTCCTCAGGCTCCTTCGCAAGGTCGGCGGGGTTCTCCTCGTCGTGAACGTCATGTACGTCATGCGGGACCTCGTTGTCGTCGATGAGGGCAGCTGGCGGAAGCAGCGGCTGCCGCTCGCTGGCGGCGGCGTTGGTGGACATGGTGGTTTGGAGGAGAGATAGACATCTCGCACGCAAGCATCACTGGTGGAGGTTGCTGACCGAGCCAGAGTGTGGGAGCGTTGCATGCGGTAGGCGGCTTTCTGCTTCCGACTAATCGTGATTTATTTGGGTTTAGCACTTCTTCTCATTTGTGGACGCACTCTCGATTTTCCATGCAAAGCGTTGCGCTGCAAACGGTGTGCAGAGAACTGAAGGCATTGAGACGATACAATTCACAAGTACAATTTACAAGTGAGAACATCGAAGAATAATTCTATGAAGCCAGTCGCATAATATGCCTGATCAGTCATAACTCGTAACTTAAGTACTGGATACCGGAATATACGGCAGGGAGGTCAGCAAACTATTATAATATATAGCGAACCCGTCCGGAAGGCTAACTTGCTAACGGCTACACAGACGATACAGTAGCCGCAGCAAAGGTGACGGTTCATATATAGAACATAGTCTCCCTCAGGTCTTCATGTATCCCATTACACCACTGCCGTTCGGCTTCCTGATAGACCTCCTCCCGTACGTCCTTCCCCGCCTTCTTCCCTTTGGCAGACGCTTTAGCCGCCTCGTCTTTCGCTGCATTCATCAAGGGTCCAAGATAAAGTCTGGCCCGGTCGCAAGCCAAGTCCGCATAGTACGCAGGAGGCACAAGGCTGACGGCCTTGGTCCCGCGAGCATATTGATAAGACGCCCTGTGGATCTCGCCTTGAATCGTATCCGCGTCAAGCTCGTTCTCGTCATAGAACAGCAGGTGCGTTGCCGCCCCGACTGACCTCCTCGACGGAGGTTCCGAAAAAGCGTGTGTGGTGTCGCTTTCCGCAGACAATGATGGACAGCGATGGGTTGTAGCCCTTGAATCGCTTGAAGGCAGCATGAATCTGAGGCAATTCTTTATCTATTACCAACGGAAACTGTCCCTGATATCAGGACATGGGTTGGTATGACATGCTGAGTAAAGTCTCGGAGACGCACCTCGGATACACCATCCCGGTATACGATAATGCGTTCGGGCAGCGACCCTATGGACTTCTGATACCTCTCGAGCTTGTGAACCATGGTTTTTGTAAGGCCTTGCACCATCTTGTTGAACAAACTATGAGTATCATACCAGGTACAAAGGATGCTCAGACCTACCTCCTCTGCATCCTTCTCGATCTTCCTATTCTTCTGCAGCTGGTACGTGACTGGGAAGTGAACGAATTTATCATCCACACTCGCAACCACCGCCGCGATCGACGGCGTCCCCTGCATGCTCAGCGCCGACGGATGCGTGACGTCTATGCCTACCAGCCTAGTCTTCTTCTGCCTCATCCACTCCATGGTCCTTGGCGCAAGCAGATGGTTGACACCTCCAAGCTTGGCATTCACCTTCATCGCCACGTTTGCGAAGTACTGCTCCTGCCACTGCTCTCGTCGCGCCTTTTCAAGCTGCATGTGGACGGTCTGGAGAACTAGCTCCATGTCGCATAGCTTCTTCGCCCCAGAGTAAATCGAGGCGTCTCCGCTGGGTAAAAGAACGAGGACCATATCTGGCTTTGGATGCTGCGGCAGTCCTAGGCCGGTGGTGAGGGTCTCCGCTCTGGAACTCGCAGTCTCCGCCGTCGTGCACCAGAAGTACTGCCCAGCTCTTCAAGCGAACGCCCTGGTGAAATTTCGCTTTGACAAAGTTCCACGATCCATCCTTCAGCCACACTTTGCCAGATCCATATGTCACCTCCGGAGCCGACAGAATGCGACTAGGGACCACAGGCATGTCCCGGCTGACTGACAGACCAAAGTTGTTGAGAGTGCATTGGTGTCGAGGATGCCGAGCGACGGGAAGCCTTGATTTACAATGTAATCTGCGTTGATGGCCGGCGGATTGCAGGCAACCTTGATCATGGCGCCGGTCGACTTGGGGTCTAAAGGGCCGCGGTAAGGCTGGCGCGTGTTACGGACAGAATTATTCTTTTATTCGAACGATTAGCAATATTGGCTCGGTTCGCAACTCATGACTCACCTCGCCCTATGCCCTATGACTCAGCCAGCGTAGCGTACCCTACGCCCTGCCCAGACTCATCTAGTGATTGGCAAGGGTAAACCCTCTATGCTTAGAGGCTAACCCTTACCCTTACCCTTCAAAACCCTTACCCTCATGAAGGGTAAGGGTTGGGGGCTACCCTTCAAACCCTTGCCAAAATGGGCAGAAAATGGTGCTTTGAGTGCTTTTTCATTCAATCATAATGTCAGCCTTCTATTCGAGTAGCTTGCATTGATATAGAAAGCACTCACAACACTTGCAGCTCTATCTAGCAACACATCTGCTATTTGAATGCAAACCCCTGCCAGACAAGGGTTAACTTTTCCCAACTCTTACCCTTACCCTTCATACCCTTACCCTTAACCCTCCGAGGGTTTGCAAACCCCTGCCTATCACTAGACTCATCTACTAGTCTCAACACTAGTACGGATACGTAGTATGCTCTCCACGCCACCATCTTGTACAGTAGTATAAAGATTGACCAGTCAAGGCCTTACAGCCTTAACTGCGATCTCTTTGTTTATTAACATCGATATCTCTGGTCAGTCTCTGCGTGCTAGAGGAAACCTCCGTAATAGCCCTCAGAGTCGCATTGAGCGTTCAGCTCATCGCGCAACGACCTTTGGTCTTAACATTAGATCGCAGTTTCGAACCGACCGACTCTTTTGAGTCTAAGTCACCCAGAACCCACCGAACGGCCGACTACTTAACTAGTTATCCCGAAACTCCAACCCTGGTCCTGTAACAAGGACAAGGGCTCACCGAACCACCATGGCAGACGCCAGTGGAATTGTGTGTACGCTCGTACACACCAATTTCATCTGAAGTCGAGAACAGACGTCAACTTCGCAAGCACAGGAATCCTCCGATTCTGTGGCGAAAACCCCTGCAAGAACCGAAACACACCAGACAAGAAAACGATCCAACCCACCAAAGGTTACGAACCGTGCAGAGGCCAACACCAGACCCCACGAACCATCTCATCTTCCAGCATCCGATTCCAATCCCCAGATCCTGTCAACCCCAACTTCGTCAACCAAACTGACAAACCCTTCACCGTCTTCATCAACCAAGTTGAAGTAACATTCGAACATTTTCTCGAGTGCCTAGACAAACAAATCGAATTCTACACTCTAACTCGGGATCCCACCGGAGCAGAAAGCCAGGAAATATCGAACAGAAGTAGTGAAGAAACAGGGAATGGCACAGACAATGGAAACAAGGATGGCCCAGAAGTTTAAGCGGATGTAGATCAAGGGATACAGGAAATCAAGGCTGCAATCATGGCAAATTCAACCTTGACAGGAGCCACCACGAAGAAATCCTCGAAAGCAACTAAACTGAGGACCCCCAGATGAGTTTGACGGCTCAGAAAAACAGCGTCAAGGGAATTCAAAAGAGGCTGTCACCTCTATTTTGAAGCATACCCCACCGACTTTGCCCTCGCAAAGGAAAGAATCATCTTCGCCCTTTCCTACATGACAAAAGGATCAGCCAAATCCTGGGCAGATCTGAAACTCGACGAATACAGAGATAAAGGATATCCCGGCACTCTCGCCGAATTTTGGGATGATTTCGACAAAATCTTTGTCCGACGCGATGATATCTCGAACGCTTTAAGGAAAATTGAACGCCTTAAAAACAGATCTGAACGAGACAAGAAAGACACTGTCGGGAAACAGTGATCAAATTCAGACACCTCGCGTTACAGCTCAAAGGCAGCGACACCGATGCTCAGCTCATCAGGAGCTTGAAATGCATCCCCGTCGACATGAAGAACCAAATTCGCCTCAGCTCAGCGGTGAAACCAACCAGCGCTATCAGCCTGGTACGACTCGGTGATTAAATTCATCAAAGACGATGACGATGAAAACGACAAGCGTCACTGATCGCACAAATCCGAAGACAGGGACAGCGCGATGGGCGTAGATGCGATTAGAACTAAAGAGGAAAGGCAGGAGGCCAGGAAGAAGGGCCTATGCTACAACTGTGGAGGTAAGGGACATCTTGCCAAGGATTGCCCAACCAAAGGAAGAAACCCTCCGACCAAGACAATGGAAAGAAGCCGAAGCCGCGCACTACGGTGCGTAGGGCCACTGTTGATACGAACAACAACTCTAGCAACGAGGAGTCTGAGGACTCTGACGAAGAAGACGAGGACGGAGAAATGGTCATTCGCAACCTCATCAGCTCGCTTTCCAAGAAGCAGCGCAAGAACCTCGCCAAAGGGCTTAGAAAGGATTTTTCCTAAAGGAGCCTGCCTCGACGTCAGCTCCTGTTCGCATCTCCACCTACTCTGTACTTATAGCGAAAATGATTGCAATGTCATGCGCATCCCTATAACGTTGAAAGGAGAGAGAATCGCCGAAACACCCGCCCTCGTAGACTGCGGGGAGCGGGAGGAACATTCATATCTGAGAAAATGGTGAAGAAACTCAAGCTCAAGTCACGAAAACTCGAGCGAACCATTGCGGTGTTTAACGTCGACGGCACTCCAAAACCGTCAAGGGCGCATCACATGAGGTAGAAATACCTATGACGGTCGGAGGCCGCACCATCCGAAACAAACTTCCTCGTCACGAACTTAGGCAGAGAGAAGTCATCCTTGGCATCACTTGGCTCAAAGATAGAAACCCGGCCATTAACTGGAAGGATGGATGCTCAGTTTGGAAAACGAGTCTCAGTAGAAGTACTGCCTGACGAGGACGATCGAAGGATTAACAAGCTGTCGTCAGAAGACTCTGAAATCTTACGCCAGCCGACGAACCAACGATTAATTTCGCTCAATTACGAGCAGTCGACCTCATGACACCTGGAGAATTGGAGGAAGCGATATCCTATATTCCTACCTATCAGGAGAGAAGAAACTTACAGCTGGTAACTTTGGACTGAAGACATAAACCCCATGGCGAGCACTATGGATCAATGCTAAAGTCAACCCGGCAATGGAATTCGCGCAGAAAGCCAATACTCAGACGACAACTCAAATACCAGAAAAATACCGAGAGTACGCGTCGGTGTTTGAGAAAAGGCCTCCGAACGATTCCCAGAATCCCGTCCATACGATCACGCCATCGACCTCAAGGGATGACTTTGTACCAAAAGATTGCAAAGTGTACCCGTTGTCACCTCTGGAACAGGAGAAACTCAAAGGGAGTTCCTAGAGGAAAATCTTCGTAAAGGATACATTCGACCGTGAAATCCCCCATGGCATCACCATTCTTCTTTGTAGGCAAGAAAGACGGGTCACTAAGACCATGCCAAGACTACCAGTACCTTGAAGGAACAGTCAAGAATACATATCCGCTACCTCTCATTGGCGAACTCATCGACAAACTCCAAGGATCACGATTTTTACCAAGCTCAATCTCAGGAGCTGGGTACAACAACATCAGGATCAAGGATGGTGATCAATGGAAGGGAGCGTTTAAAAACCAACCAAGGGTTGTTCGAACCAATGGTTATGTTTTTGGCATGTGCAACTCCGGCAACCTTCCAGGCTGATGATGGACCACATATTCCACGGCGAAGTCGATGAAGGATGGTTAACTATCTACATGGACGATATGATGCTTCATTCCGAAGATGAAGAACAATACGCAGAACGAACCAAAGCGAGTACTGAAGAAACTAGACGATAACAATCTACTGCAAACTTGAGAAATGCGCATTCGATGTTGAAGAAGTAGACTTCCTAGGGGTAATCATCCGGCATAATAAAGTCCTTATGGACCAGGCGAAAATTCAGGAAATAATCGACTGGCCGGCACCACCACGGTAAAGCAAGTACGAGCCTTTCTCGGATTTGGCAATTTCTACAGACGCTTCATCAGTCACTTTTCCAACCTCGCGCGGCCCTTAAACGAGCTCACTAGAAAGGGATAGCTTGGAATTGGTCAACAGAATGCCAGAAAGCCTTGAAACCTTGAAACAACGGTTCACCTCGTCCCCAGTCCTCATATTACCTGACACCTCTAAACCCTTCCTCATCGAGTCAGACGCATCTAAATTCGCTGACGGGAGGGTACTGCGACAACCAGGACAACGGAGATTGGCACCCAGTGGCATACCTGTCAAAAGTTTTAATCAACCAGAACGGAACTACGAAATCTACGACCGTGAACTATTCGGAATAGTACGAGCCCTCGAAGAATGGAGGCACTACATTCACGGATTTCCATCCGTGCAGTACTGCAGACCACAAGAATCTCACGTACCGTCCAGCTCGACGATTAAACCCAAGACAAGTACGATGGAAACTGTTTTTGTCGGACTTTGACATGAAACTCGAATACTGCAAGGTCCCACCCTGGTGCAATCCGACGATATCGCTAGGACATCTTGGCGACTCAGATCGCGATGAGGATGAAACACTCCTTCCAGGGCAGATGTTCGCAGACGCGATAGTACTCACCGATCATTTATTCACCGACATCCAGTGGTCCCAGGACATCCGAGCACAATCACCACAGACTATGTCATGGGAGATCAATTCGTATAGCCTGGAAACGATGAATACGGGCTCAAAGCGATGGAAGTAGCCGAAGGAAACGAGGAAACAGGCGCCTGAAGCAAACGGACTGGACCATGCAAAACGGACTACTCATGTTCAACAGCAAATGCTACGTCCAAGTAACAAAGACCTCCGAAACCCGATATCACAGACCTATCTGTGAAGCCCAGTCGTCAGGACACGGGAAAGTACAAAACACTGGAACTTCTACATCGAGATTACTACTGGCCAGGAATGGCAGCATTTGTAGGACAATTCGTGAAAGGATGCGCTCTTTGTTAACAAATGAAAGTCAACACACACCACGATTCCATTAACTCCATTGAAACCAGAACATAGGAGACGGCCAGTTCGCTTTCGTAACGTGCGACTTCATCTCAC
>JAKOGH010000237.1:0-13127 GCA_024811115.1 Terana coerulea
GCTGTTGTGCCGCTGACGGTCCCACAGCTTCTCTTTCGCCTGGATCTCGATGTTCGCGTACGGCTTCCGCTGCTCCAGCTGTACACAGTCGCGCGTGCCCAGCACGAGCAGCTCAAGTAAGAACGACGCCGCCGCGCGCCGCGACGCCTTCTGTGACATCGCCTTGAAGCTCATCGTCTTCGCATCCTCCTGCTCGGGCGCCGGCCGCAGGTCCGCGCGCAAAATGCGCAGTGCCTTGACCGTGTTCTTGCTATAACCCTTGCCGTCCTCCGCGCGCTCCGCCTGCTCTTGCGACCCCTGTGATCGGTCGTCGAATGACGCGATTGGGCAAGCGGCATCCGCAAAGCTCTCCATGCCCTCGTCGAACGCCGCGTTCTCCGGCGCGGGCGTTGACAGCCGACTCAGCTCGGACAGCACCGATTTGCTGCGCGCACGCTCCTCTGCGACGGGCTCAAACTCGGGGATGTCCATCTGGAAGTCCTCCTGCTGCATCCCGCTTTGGTCACCGAAGTTGAGCCCAGGGCCGACGCTCGCCCGCCCGCCGAGAATGTCACTGCCCATGATGCTGCGAGCAACGCTCGCTTCGCGGCGGCCGGCCTCGACGTCCTCTTCATCGGCAGGCACGCTGCCCTCCCGACGCTGCTTCTTGCTCGGCGGCTCTCTACCTGGAGTCGTCCTGCGCTTGGGCCCCGACAGGGCTTGAAGTGGGCGCATAAAGAGCTCCTGCAATTCTGGCGCCATGCCCGGAGGCGCCGCGCAAAGAATGTGCCGTTCGGCGTGCTTTTGGTCGGCAGGAAATGTGAGATGGGGTCTTCCCGAATCTCAAGCAGACGCATAACCAGGGGCGAACGGGGAAGGAAGGGGTGTTCGGTGACAATGCCGCTAACATCGACGGGCTGTGAGCCAACGCCAGCACCACGACGACCGATGCGAGCACCAGGACCGTTGGCAAGCTCGGTGACGGAGTCGATGATTTGCTTCTTCTCCTTCGGTTTCCGTCTGCCTTTAGCTTCTTGGCGGTCTGCTTCAGGTGCGACGTCGAGCTCAGGTGGAGGCGTCCGCGGTGGCTCCGTAAGTGGAGATGCTGAAGATGCATTTATTAGTCGAGTCGTCGACGTACATCCATACCCCTACTCACATGCACGGGATGGTGTCAATGGCGGCAATGGCTCGTTCTCTGCTGGAAGACCATCAAAACTGATGCCTAAGTCAATCTCCTCACCGCCCAGTCCAAGATCAAGATCCATTTCTGGCCTGAACGGGTGCTCCGATGGCTCCCGACTCTGGTGCGAAAGTACGTCCAGGTCCATTTCGTCGTCCCGTCGGCCAAGCAAATGCGAGTCGAGCGATTCTCTGAGGCGTCGCGGAGGAGCAGCATCACGCCCGTATTCGACATCCATACTTTCATCCGCCTCTGATTGCCTAACCACCGATTCTCCTCTGACGCTCACAAGCCCATCGCCGAAGTCAAGTTGCAAGTCGAGCTCCTCAAAATCTTGAGAACCAATGTCGGGGGATTGAGGTCATCGAAACCTGGTACATCGAAGTCAAATTGAAAGTCGTCCGCAGCGGCAAGCGTGATGTCTGCCGTTCGGGCTATGTGCTGTCCACCAAGCTGAATGGGCCTTTCTTCGAAATCTATATCCCTACACGAACATGGTTATTACCTACAAGGAAGATAGGAAGGCCTACCACGCACCAATTGATATCTGGAAGCAGTGCATCTAGGTCAAGATTGTTTCCCTGCAGTGTGATTGCATTGCGATTCACAGCGAGCTGGTCCTCCGTCATGTCTACAACGCCAGGTCGGAACGCCATCTTGATCTTAAGCAGAGCTTCATTGCAGTCGTCAAGCAGATACTTGGCTTTGCGACTGTAGATTCGGACGACACCCAAGAGCAATTGACCACTTAGTCGGAGAGCCATGATCTCGACCTCCTGGCCCATAATGGCGTCTAGACACGTGTTAATCTCGAGGCGGAACTGTCGAGAGACTAGTCACTCACCAACCGACTGCTCAATATCAGTTTGTAAGGTCTGTGTTTTGGATAGCTTCCGCTCCATATGCGCCGCGAGCCATACTTTTGCTAGGGGTCCCCTGCGGGACAATATTGCTTCGGAGTAAAACTGGAGGCCGTCAGGTTGGAAATATTTCGATAAATATTGAACATACCATGAGATTAGACTGTCCAGTATCAAGATGTTCAAGAAATCGGGAATTCAGGGGTATCGCGTCGGCCGCGTCGTGGTAGTTCGTGAAGGAGCGTGATGTGACCCGCCGCGGCCGCGACGTGACAGCTTTGCCTCGGAACAAGGCACAGTCACAGCGACGGAACACCCATCACAGGCCTGTCACGTCACTGCCCAATTCCTCCGCGTGCGAGCAACGTCCGAACTCTTTCGACCTGCTCTACACCGCTGACAGTTCGTCCGCTCGACCCTGTCTCCAAAACTGCTGGTAATGCTGGCATCGACATCTCGCAATGCTCTGAGGTCCACTACATTTGGCCACGCCGTCGGCCGGTCGGTGCAGAGCTCGGTGCCAGGTGTGTACGCTTCAAGCGGTCTCACTGGCAGACTGTTCACTGGTTATGACTAGCATGCTTCGCGCAACCACGCAGAGATGCGTCTGCTCAAGCTTCACTACCTCGAGCTGACGACGGCTTTCTTCCGCGCGCTCGCGGCCCTCAAGATGTTCCGTACTCGAAGCGAGGCGATCCTTCTTTCCGCGCACCCGTCACTCAGGGTACCTCTGTCGCTCGTGCCAACTTGGAACTAGGCAGTCTCGTGATGAAAAAAGCGCACTGGGTGCTTTTAGGTATGCCACCACCATGAAGGCGCAGGGTATAAAGCCCGACCTCGTTACCTATAACCATCTACTGGAGGCATGCATGGACGCCGCCCTCGTGCGAGAAGCGTGGGCAGTGGTCGAAGACATGCTGGCCATGGGGATCATGCCGCTTAGGAGTACTTTTCATCTAATGTTACAAGTGAGATCAAATCCTTTGCTGTCCGTGTTCTTCTGTTGACTCGCCATGTTTCAAGACTGCCCGGTTCGATGTCATTGACATGCAGTGGAAAATCTGGGACTTGATGCTAGTGCATCGAATCAAACCGAACGACTTCACCTACGAGATCCTCATTCTATACCTGATCAGACAAGGGCACCTGGAGCTCGCCATACAGAAGCTGTCGGAGATGGGTGAACTGGGTCTTTCCCCGACCTTGAGGACTGCGCAGGGTGTGATTACGCTTGCCTGT
Source organism: Terana coerulea (assembly GCA_024811115.1). NCBI lineage: Eukaryota > Fungi > Basidiomycota > Agaricomycetes > Polyporales > Phanerochaetaceae > Terana > Terana coerulea. The sequence goes on from JAKOGH010000237.1 coordinate 3,262, forward strand.
GATCAAGGATTTCCTCGCTTGGCGGTGGAACTATTAGAGGCTTTTGAGAGGAACTCTGTGCGGCGGTTAGATGGAGTAGTGTGGATAAGATGTCTCATAGCTTCTGCTGAACGTCTCTACGTAAGTCACGCGTTTGAAAACAAACCGTCGCGTTCTGAATTTACTTGTGCACAGGCGGAAGGTGTTGTAAAATCCTGGGAGCAAGCGGTCAAGAAGTTGAACATCAAGCCGGACGAGGGGTGTTGTATCAATGTCCTGCATACATGTGGTCGACATGGGCTAGCCGCGCTCGCTACGGACGTCATTCGCGTCCTCCAGAGCGTCAACGTCGAATGGGCCGAGCATCACTTTGCTCCCGTCATCGAGGCGTTCTGTCGCGAAGGCGATGTCAAGGAGGCTTTCGGTGTCTTGGAGCTCATGCGCAACAACGACGTACCGCCGAGTCTAGAGACAGCGAACCCTATATTCGAGGCGATCAGCGGCAATGCAGACTCTATCGATGAGGCTTACAGCATGCTGGACGCGATGCGTGAAGCAGGGCGAACGGTGGACATCTCGGCATTCAATGTCGTCATCCAGGCCTGCGTCGCCATAGTGGACATGCAACGCGCCGTGGGGACATATAAGGCCGCCGAGAGCCTCGGGGTTTCACCCAACCTCGACACGTATAACCTACTCCTGTCGGCCTGTATATCGGCTCAGCACCGCGAGCTTGGCGACCGGTTACTTGGCGAGATGCGCGACGCGGGGATTGAGGCGGACGCGCGGACGTATGAGCGGCTAATCATCCTCTGCCTCACGCAGCCGACGTACGAGGACGCGTTCTACTACTTGGAGGAGATGAAGACTCGCAAGCTGCACCCCACGCAGGCGGTATACGAGGCCATCATCCGCAAGTGCTTCAGCGTCGGTGACACTCGGCATCAGCTGGCGATGGACGAGATGATAGAACAAGGCCACGAGCTTCGCGGGAAGCTCAAGGCGTACTTGGAGTCTGGCGGGAAAACTGGCGCGTACAATGTCAAGTCCAAAACCTTCTCACCGCACGATGCGTCCTCTGATGCAGCGGAGCCTAGGGTAGAGGATAACCGGGGCAAGGAGTCCTCATAGGGTGCTCATCGCAGGATATCTACCGCTGCTATACTACAGTTATACAATCAGATGAAACACCCAGCTCCATGACACGGTCTAAACTGCGGTCAACGTGCATAACATTGGGCTACATCGTAGTACTCGTGAGTTTCACTGCTACATTGTTACGCGTCCAGTCAAGCAGAAGAATTCCTAGACTCGGCCGTGCCGATAGTCACGACCATACAAAGCGTACCGTAGACATAATCCAGCGAGGGCTCGTTGCCCATGGCTATGTAACTTGACTCAATCCCTTCCACGTTATCGGCCTCCAAAGGTGTCGCCCAATCTATCGCGATAACCTCGTCTTCCCACTTGTCTCGTCCGTAGTACTGATAGTTTTCAGGCAGTCGCAAGAATTTGCCGTCAAGATCTCTCAATGCCTCCAAGACCTGGTACTCTCCTTCAAAGCATGAAACTCCCGATTCTAGGAGCCCGGAGCACAGCAAGATCGCATCTTCTTCTACCTCGTACACGGTCCGAACACTCGACTTCAAGCCAAGCTTTTTGCACACTTTCTTGAGCACTGCGTCACTGCCTTTCAGATGGAGCCGCCATAATCCCCTTTTCACCGGATACTTGTGGCGCAGGCCGAAGCCGACGAGGCCACCCTCTGGTCGATAAGTAAGGTCCGAGATGAGCTTTGTGAAGGCCTCATCTAACGCAGCTTCGTAGGCACCGGTGTATTTTGTACCCAAAGTTGTGGGCCTCTCGGCGTCCATGAGATAGAGGTTGTAGGTGAGGGTCACGCGATACCCGGACGTAACCTCTGTGACTTCGTGCTCAACGTCGCTGAAGAATGCAGCAAACCCGACGGAGGGCGCCTCGGCTTGAGCCACTGCTGTGGCAGAATCGAACTCGTACTCGAAGTCTCTGTGGCGGAATACCAGGGAGCCACCAACGTGAGCAGTAGGGTAGATGACGACGAGAGACGCAATCATATTCGTGCTGCGGGGCGTATCCTTGTGGGGCTTAAAGAAAGAACCAGCTCCTGTGGACATAGCGTGAGTTACGAGACATGCATGGCGCATCGCAATGTTCTGACCATAGGCATTGAGCTTGTAAAGTTCTGCTTGGATCGACATCTCTGTGTCTTAGCCTTCAAGAATCGCATCGCGGAAAGTGTCGATCAACCCAGAACAGACGGGGTCGAACTTGGCCGAAAAGAACTCAGTATCAAGCTTGCCAGCCTTGCGGTGCGTCTCATCAAAGACGGCTTTGTCCTTCACACTGAAGGTGGCGACGTCGCAGACTTCGGCAACGCGCTCTACCTGTTCTTCAGTGGCTGAGGAGAAGTCGATGCGGCTAGAACAAGTTGTAGTTTGAGTCAGTTGAAAGGACTTCAGAAGAGAGTTTTGTACGTACGTAGCCTCTTCATTCTTGCCATAGAACAGAATAAGATCCTTTGCCGTCACAGGGAAGACGCCGGTAGAGCATGTGAGAGATCTGGCAGCCACGGCAGAGCCAAGGGCTTCTAGCATCGGGTGCTTGCTCGACGACCTCTGGGTCATCTGAACCTCCTCTCCCGCCAGCGAGGAGAAGCTGGCTTCCGAACTTGTGTCGGAGACTCCGTCTTTGCCGGAGTCGCTGTGGAACACGTTGCTGTGGGCTGAAGCGCTGAAGACATGGTAGGAGATGGAATGGGATCTGACGACGACGTTCCTCAGCACGAAGGCCTCAAGTACAGCTCGAGGTGGGAAAACCACATTCTATACTGAGATGAAGTGACTCGAAGATGGAGGCATCAGAGCATGTTCTTGCTTCTACGTAATATGAATTTTTGACTTGCACAGCGGGGCTTCAAATACATGCAAATCACCTGTGCATCATATCAGGATTCTCTCGCTTGCAACATGTCCTCCGGCAGTCTTGCTTTGCACTCGTCACTTGACTCGCGACTTCCCATAATTGGACAAGTTGGTAGTGCGCTCCCGAAGTCTGTTGTCAGACGGTGAGTCATCCCGACTTTACTGGTGTAGTATACCGGGTGGTTTGTAAACTCGTGACTGAACCCTTCGTAGACTGACGAGGTATAGCTCCAGCCGGGACAAGTCTTCAATAAATGACTTCATCCCTGCACCATGAAATAATCAATAGAAATATGAGGATCAAAACTGAAGAGGGGGGTCACCGTGACGTTCAAGTTTAGCAACTGGCAGAAGTGCATAAGCGTCGCAGTTATGATATCGACGGGCCTGTCAGGCCGGAAGCTAGTTGAGTTCAAGAGAGACAAGCAGCTTTGGCAATGCAGGACTGGGCGCAAATATAGTGATAGGTAAGTACTGTCATAGTCTGTCATGGTGCGGTGTGAATAGGGCATTTTGGCACCGGGATATATCCATGCCCTTTTAGGAAGGCTCCTGTCAGGTCATTAATGTACAGTAGTCCTGACCAGTCTTTAGCAGTCCTAACTTTTTAGCTGCAGGCAAAGGCCAGGACTAGGACCAGGACTGGACTACTATAGGACTGGACCAAAACCAGTCCTAAAACAGTCCAGTCCAGTCCAGTCTTCAGTCTTTTGGCGTGGTCCTTAGAACTGGACCTTGAAACACTAGGGCGCGCGAGCTTAAGTATGGGTTTTCTTTTATCTGCACACGTGACACTTTTGCAGATGGCAAAAAAACTACAAAGGCTATATGTGTGTATTCTCTAGTCAGGTTGAGCAAGTCAAATGCTAATGAGACAGTACCTTTCGTAGACATGTCGCCCGTGCAAATGCGGCCTTACTTGCTGGCACACATCATTTACCCCATTGCAATTATAAACCCCCAAAATTCAAGCTATTGAAGTGTTGCATGCATGGGAAGTGGTTCTGTTACCAGCCAGTAGTACATTGAGATTCACGGCCACTGCGATCGCATCACTTACAGTACTGGCACGTGCCACGTAGGTTGTCCTCGCAGAAATATCTATGATATGCATAATACGTAAGGTAGACCTACCCCACTTTCGACGACTCTCGTCACGGCGTGACCATCACGTGTGTCGGCCAAAAGGCGCTGTCACGCTGACAAGCGCTCGACTTGCTGGCTGGACATGGCGGCATTCAAAAAGATTCAGAAATGGTCTGACGAACTTTTTGCTAGATGTTTGACTGTCAGATATTCTTACAGAGAGATAATCATAAGCTGACAGTCAAAAATCTGCCTCAGGATCTCTCAATGTTGACACATTCGGTTGAGCTTGGTTTTTCGCTGCTGAGCGTGACGGCGCTTTATCACGTGATGTAGTCGAAATTGGTGTAGGTCTACTTTACTGTTTTGCAACAGCCTCTGCTCAGATCAAGCTCAGTTTGTGCTTTGGTCGTGCTTCACTCATGTTCGAAACAATCTCAAGAGCCAAAACCCACTCCCTAAATTCTTCAGTGCCACCATTTGGATTTATAAAAAGAAAGGAAAAAAGAGCCCGTCAGTGCTAGCGCCACAGCTTACATAATCCCGCTAGGGTTCTAGATTAGGCGCGTATCAGTCATTGCTCCTGACCACCACAGCCGCCTTGAAGTTCAAACGACTTCAGCTTCAGCAACACCCAGGCCACCGATTTCACTCGCCATGTCTACAGAGATTGGATATATTAACATTCTTGGAGAAAATACAGGTGTGGGTTGACTTCAATCAACCACCTTCGTGCTGTACGCTAATCGAATTAATTTTTGTGTGCAGGTCCACCTAAACTGGGACGTCCTCACCGAAGTCATGACGTTCCTCGAGAAGTCTGACGCGAGCCGTATGTCGCGTACATGCCACACTCTGCTGCAACGAGTCGCTCCCATGGTGCTCGACGGTCGCGTCATGCTCTGGGAGCCTGCGGCCTTGTTTTCCTTCTGCCGCTTCATGGCTCGAGACCCAAAACGCTATCGCCACCTACGCAACTTATTCCTCGACTTCTATCCACGCAAGAACGTCCCACGGAGCAGACTAGGCGAACTCATTGCCAGTATCTTCCATCATGCTTCGGAACTATGTTGGCTACGCATCAGCCATACGGAGATCCTTGATATGCACGAGAACCTCCCCGAATTGCTCTCTCGCATGGACAAGCTCAGGCGTTTGGAACTCTTCGATATATTTGAAAAGGCGCTTCCTGTTTTACGCCGGGTTCTACCTCTTGTGACAACTGTCGAACTCAGGTTCAACAACAACGCTCCGGACCCACTGCCATACATCAGCGGCTTCAAGGACACATTGGAATCCCTGACGTTGAGTTGGTGTGAATTCGAAAACACAAGCACCATATTTCCACACGTCACTCAGCTTAGCCTCGATCTGTGCATGTCTCCAGATCTGCGAGCCATCATTGCTTGCTTTCCCAATCTCACAGACATGGGTATCTGGACCGGACAAGAAGAAGACGACGTCGACGACGAGCTTCTCGAACTTCGGAACGATAACCGGTCGTCTCAACTTGAAAAGTCATGGGATTCCTTGCATCGTCTTTCAGGCGCGGTCACCTGCTTGTACATACTCGGCGTGCGATGCAAGGTTGATAAGGTTGCCGTGGGCCTGGTCATCTTAGGAGGACCCGAACGCCGCAGGTTGACTAGGATTCTTGCCGACACCCGACCGTCAGCCATTGAAATCAACGTTCGGTCACCTGAAAGCGATCCGTCTCAGCTGGCAAACATTCTCTCGCCTGTGAGGGATACACTGAGTCGGCTCAAGATACGTCTGGAGTTCTCGAGTGAAAAATACAAGGACCTAAGTATTGATCTCGTGCGTTTCTGTCTTCACGTCTCCCGTAAATGCAATGTAAATGCTTACTGATGCCCATTATAGAACAGATTCTTCAGATCGCTTTCACCATTTCCATTGACCATACTCGACCTTGATATCTCTTGGGAATGCACCGCTAGTTCCGAATACTCGTTCAGCGAGGAGGAGCCAGGCTCTCGCGGCCCGAGGCAGTCTCGTCCCAACACTCCTCCACCGCTCGACAGCCTCGACATGTCCGCTCTCGTGGAACGGGTCATCCCTTGCATCCCAACCCTTCGACTCGTCAGCGTATCAGCTGTACTTCGACGTGAACATTATGAACTTCGCGAGGTAGAAGAGAACGGGGAAATCACGAGGCAGATCGTGCAGTTGTCATGGGCTGAGGCTGACAGGTTGCGTAAATTGTTGAGTTAGGTGATCTCAGGCGACCAAAGCCCGACTTAACGCGGCAGCAACCTTTAGATAGCGTGACATCAGAGCTTAACCGTACGCTTCACTGTACCTGGCGACTTCTGTCAATGCTCCTCAGACTCCATGTACGCAGTTTCGTCCTTTTCAGGTCAGGAAAGTCGAAAGTTGAACGCTAACGACGCTCTCCGTAGTCAGGCCAGCTACCTCGCCCATGCCAGATATGGACATACTCTCTAGCGCAGGTGTCTACCCCTACGCATTCACGTAGGCTCCGGAATACGAATGCATCTAGCCTCATTCTGCGACAGACATGTCCAGCTGCGTGTCCATTGCTCCCTCGACGTTTAAATACGTCCAAATACGTTGCTGTCGGCCCGCCATAGATGTCATCAGGTCAGGTACCTTTGTGTACCGCCTTTTTTTTTCTCCTGATTGAGAATTAATAAACCACCCAATGTACAAGAAGGTCCAAGACAGTCGGGTCGCAGAAATGTCCGCTATTGTCTTTGCCATCAGCTCCGACGGCATAAGATCTACGCTCGAATCCTTTTCCGAGAACCAGCGTCCACTCTATCTTCTTCCCGCCCACGTTTACTCATCTGAGAGTGCCTGGCTGGAAGGATCTCATTGTCGCCTCCGTCCAAGTCCATACCAGAGTCGTACTCCCAATCGCTGGACAAGTCTTCACAGTCGACTCCCAGGGCCTCCAACTCTTCCTCTGCGCGCTGCCTCATGCCAGTCAACAACGTCAACGCGCTTTGGGTGTCACGCAGCTCCTGCTGCTGACGCCGAAGGCACTCTCGCATGTGTTTGCCTTCGTCTTCCCATGTCTGAATGTCGCGGAAGAGTTGCCGAGCGCGGCGGAAGGAGGTACGAGATGCGTTTAGGCGAGCTGCGGGCGAACGCTGATTGTCGGGTTGAGCTTGGTGCGCGCGACGCGGCGGCCCATCCGCAGCGACATACGCCGTATGCTGCAGTAGCACGGGCGAACAAGTACTTGATTCTGGCCCGTCCTCTTCTTCGCCAAAGAAAATCAGATGCGGCAGCGGCAACGGGGACCTTAGTTTATATGCATCGCTGCCACCAGTCACGGTCGACAGTGAAGGGAGAGTTGAAGGACCCGCAATGGGTTGTGGCTCGTGCCGGCGCGGACTACGGACAGAAGAGGTAGCGGCAGCGGCAGCGTTGGAAGAAGCCCGGCGTTGCGCTTGTGCATACGGGTGCAGCGCGGGCGGATGAAAAGCGCTCGATGCGTCTCTGGTAACGTTGTCTGTTTGGTTTGGAGACTGCGCGGACAGAGTTACCAGGGGTGGTGTCGGCTGCCTCCCGTAGGAAAACTGGAAGCAGGCGGGTGCTGAATAGCATGGGCAGACTCTTTAGCTAGCTCCGGCGCGTTCAACCTCGTATTGTTATGTCCTACAGGTGACATAAATATAGGTCGATGTCAGAGGCAATACGTCTATAACGTACCGCTCGGGTCATCGTCAGCTCCTTGGGTACCATAGCCGGAATCCTGGCTATGTCCCTCCTGGCTTTTATCCTCCTTTGACTCCAAGCCATTACCGACCTCTTCACCAGACTTGAAGATGTGACCTGAAGCTGCAGAACACGTACCCCTAACGTATTATTAGCATCGAGTCGTAACGGGATTGATGATACGTACTCCTCGGATAGAACACTACCGCCGTCGATAGCACTCTTCCCGCGAGTCCCTTGGAGGTGCGACACATGCTCTCGATACTGCAAGTCCTTGCTGAGACTTTCCGTCATTAGCCCAGGTAATACGTCACGAACCTCGACACGTGAAAGCTTCTCAACATAATACGTCCGCCGCTCCTCAACTATTAACTCTTGCTTGTTCTCTCCTTCTGCTTCACGGCTTCGCTTGCCTGGCTCTACAGTTTCGTGGGAGTCAGCAGACCTGCTGCTGACACTTGCGGGCGATGAGCTCCTAGAAGGCTGTCAGGATACATACAGTTAGATATTGATAGGCGTGAGGAGTTATACGGAGGTTACATACCATGAGCCGGATATCTTGAAGCAGGGTGGTTTTTGTTTCAGTCATTAGTGCGATGGTATCTGATGGACGTGGTTGAGGAATGGAACGTGTTTGTAGGTCAACACACAGTTCAACAGAAGATATAGGGCGGGCCCGGCTGCGGAGGTCCACGCTTCAAACTTGTTAGAGGTGGCCTCCAAATGGGCCATCCCGCAATTGTCGTCGACGGGCCTCATCACAGATGCGTGGGCCCGTCACGACATTGTTCCTGTCCGCCCATGCATTCGTGTGCGCTTCAGAAACTGCTACATTCAAGCCGACGGCTTGTGTAGGGTGTTCTGACCAGGATGCCGCTCTCGCCTGTGTCTGCACTTTCTTTACGAGTCTTCGACAATCGCCCTTATCTTGTATGCTGTGTAGCGGTCGATATTCAGCACCTCGAAAGCTGTTATGGCGCAAGAATGCACTCACCTTCGTTTGTCTGCCGAAGCATCATCATTCTTGCATGCCGCGGCTAATTATTTTAACAGCGAAATGCTCTTGATATCGCAGGCCTTCGTGGGGCAGGCGAGGCCGGCCAACTTATAGCAGCTGGAGATAAACAGTACGACGATCTTATATGAAACATCGTTTACCTCGAAGACCTCAATAAGACCGTAATAAAGCGCAATCACAACGACAGAATAACCCAGAATCAGGATCGAGTTCTCCAAGAAATAACAACACTAGAACCACCGGGGAAAGCCCATGAAAGTAGCCATGCTCACGACGTCTTCTTCTTTTTCTTCTTCTTTTCTGGCTGTGCCTCCTCCGCTGCGTCCGGAACGGACTCCTTCGTCTCTTTCCGCTTTCTCTTCTGCTCTTTTTTTCTTCTCTTCTTCCGCCTTGGCCCGCGTTGCGGCTTCGCGTAGCCTCGTCGCCAAGTCGTCCCACGTCCCAAATGTGTCTTCCTCCTCGCTATCCCCCAGGTCGTCCGCGGCACCATCTACTTCAGGCTCTGGTTCTGGCGCTTTTCGTTGACGTTGTGTTTGGGGTATCGTAGTCTGAGTAGGGTGGTCTGGTGCATGTTCTGAGGAGAAAGGGTCGGTTTGTATCGAGCCAACGAGTGATAGCATTTGATTCGCTATTGTCAGTCTGAGGTGAAAGCGTCAGCGACGTGTAAATATATGTAATGCGGCGCGGACGCACCCGATCACAGTAAATTCGAGGAGACTATTTGCACCACCTAGCCTCTCGCCCGTTATTTTGTGCACCCATCGCCCGCTACTCTCAGCCGTTTGCGTCTCGTCTTCCGTGCCTTCAGCACCCTCTGGAGTCTCGGCTCCAAACTCAGGATCGTTCTCCGCGGGACCATATTCGAACTCCCAGTTATCGGTGGGTATGTGTTGGCGAGGAATGGATACGTTGAATGTCCGATGCACGAGGAGAGCGTGGTCTGGAGAACATAAGTTCACCTTGCCCACTTAAAGATGGTCGGCCGAGTATAGCGCGAGGATGTGTAGTACGTGCCTAGCTTTTGGCCAACATAAGGACTCCAGACTGTTGCCTCAAAACCCACGCGACAGTTTGTGAATGGACAGTCTCCCTTGATTGTCGCAGTCGAACTGAGAAAG
>JAKOGH010000238.1:0-11710 GCA_024811115.1 Terana coerulea
CTCTTTCATTCAGATAAACGAATAGATCATATTTCCGATAGCACCCCTCTATGTCATCCGGAGTGGACGTGGGCATTGTCGAAACACGGCGTCGCGCACTGGTGTTATGCACCTCAAGCAATGCCATGTATCCTCTGCGTCTTTGGGAGCTCGCAGACGCACTTCATGACCGCTTCATCGAGGATGACACAATGCACGACCTTGAGCGATGCATCCAGCATTATCTCGAGGTTCTCGACATCACCCCTGCGCCCACACACCCACCTCGGGACCTTGTCTTCGAGCATTTGACGCTTGCATACTACTCCTGCTTCGAGAAAGCGGAAATATCGACCCTCTGAACCGGTCAATATTGCATGCTCGCGCATCTCTCGAGTTGCGTCCATCAGGGCACCGCCACCGCTGTGGGTCATTGCACCGCCTGGGCAGATCGCTCTGGAGCCGATACAAGCAAACCGGAAAGATTGAGGGATGTTGACGAAGCCATCCGGCACCATCGTGCAGCTGTCCAGTTGCGTCCACGAGGACATCCGGACCATGATTCGTTGCTCGCACACTTAGCCGCCTCGCTTCAGAGTCGATACGGCGCAATAGGAAACATTGAGGACCTTGACGAGGCAATCCGCCACAAGCGTACTATTCTCTACCTGCGCCCACCAGGACATTCCGATCGCTCCAGGTCGCTCAGCAGCCTCAACGTCTCACTTCGTAGTCGATACAAGCGAACGGGAAACGTTGGGGACCTAGACGAAGCGATTCGACACGTGCGTGAAGCCCTAGAGTTGCGCCCACCAGAGCATCTCGACCATGCTGTTTTACTCCACAACCTGGCCGCCACGCTGGAGAGTCGATACAAGCAAATGGGAAAGATCAAGGACCTCGATGAAGCAATCCGGCACCACCGTGCAGCTCTCGGGCTGCGTCCACCAGGGCACGCCGGCCATGCTTCGTCGCTCATGCACTTGGGCACCTCGCTTAGCGACCGTTACGATAAAATGGGGAACATCAAGGACCTTGACGAAGCGATCCGGCATGAGCGCGCAGGTCTTGCGTTGTGCCCACCAGGACATCCCGACCGTTGTACGTCACTCAACAACCTGGGCATTTCGCTTCAAAGTCGATACAAGCAAACGCGAAATCTCAAGGATTTGGATGAAGCGATCCAGCACCAGCGTGGCGCCTTCGAGTTGCTTCCACCTTGGCACCCCAACCGCTCTTCGTCAATCTATAATCTGTCCGTCTTACTTCGGGATCGATATAGGCACGCACATACGGCACAAGACCTGGAAGAGTGCACCACGCTGCTTCGGCTTTCTGTTACTGCTCGCAACAACATAGGTCCAATCTCTGAGCAGCTGGAATCAGCGCTACTCTGGGCTGATATTGGACGCAGTATCGAAGGCAATTGGCCAACAATGGAGGCTTATCACGCTGTCGTAGACTTGCTGGAACATACTCTCATCATTTCGCCCACTCTCGAGTTGCAACACCAGAGCATCTACGAAAACAAATCGTCTCCCCTCGACGGCGCATCTTATGCCATAGCGAAAAATCGACTGGTTGACGCAGTCGAATTTCTGGAGCGAGGCCGTGCTCTGCTGTGGTCACAGGCACGTCGTCTCAGGTCGCCTCGAGACCAACTCGCGAAGATTAGCAGGCCTGAACTCCGGGACAAGTTCGACTCTCTCTGTCGGGCTCTCGAGCATCTCAACACCTCATCTGCACGGCGTAACTTGACAGATCACGCCGGCTCTGCCCAGGAGGACGTTTACGGTGAAATGCTGCGAGAGAAGCGGCAGCTTGAAGCCAACATGCAGTGGGTGTTGGAGGAGATCCGTGGATGTGCCGGATTCGACAAGTTTCTCCTACCGCCTACATTTGCAGAGCTGCGGTGCGCTGCAGCGGAGGGCCCGGTTGTCATTGTCAATCACAACCGGTACCGCTCCGACGCACTAATAATTCTGCCAAATCGCGACCCCTTACTTGTTGCTCTCACCCATACATTTTACCAAGAAACCCTTAAAATGTCGGTAAAACTACGCAGAGCTCGTGCCAAACTCACAAGTAAACCTCATCAACATTATTTAGTACTGAAGGATGTGCTCGAACAGATCTGGGACCTTTTGGTTGGACCTGTAGTGAGCGTGCTCCAGTCGGTGGCCCTTGGTGGAGCGCGTGGATCGCGTATCTGGTGGTGTCCTACCTCAGTCCTTTGTGCGCTTCCTATTCACGCCGCAGGACCAACGCCGGAAACACGCCACCTCATGAAGGCTGAAAAGGAATATCTCCCCGACTTTTACACTTCGTCGTACACTCCCACCCTTGCAGCACTCATCCAGGCTCGCTCGAGCGTTGGGCCCGATCCGACCCAACTTCCGGCGCCTTCACTCCTAGTCATAGCACAATCACCGGCTAGTAACCCACTCCGCGCAGCACAGGCTGAAGTCGAAACCCTATCAAGCTTTCAACACAAGATCAGGGTCGAGGTCCTGGAAGACAACCATCTACTTCCCGAACTCGTTACCGCCCGACTCCAAACCCGACCCTGGGTCCACTTCACCTGCCACGGTCATGTGCGAGCAGGCGAGCCATTCCAATCCGGCTTCGAGCTGTGCGGTGGCACCAACCTTACACTGATGGACATCGTCAAGTCCAATTTGCCCAACGCCGAGTTTGCGTTCCTATCTGCATGCCACTCTGCAGAGCAAGCACCCAAGACTGCATCTGAGGAGGTTCTCCACCTCGCGGCCGCTATGCACTTCGCCGGATTCCGAGGTGTAGTCGGGACAATGTGGGCGATGATGGATGAGGACGGGCCGGATATCGCACGGTATTTCTACGAAGAGCTCTTCGCCATTCCGATTTCCGACCAGAATGCGCGTGTGCCATTGTTCAAGCATGCCGCGAAGGCGCTGTGCGAGGCGACGAAGAAGCTGAGGGGACAGTTGAAGAGAGGGGATCTTGAGCGGTGGGTAAACTTTGTGCATATTGGTGTGTGAAGATACTGTTTATGCACCCTCACGTCTAGCTCTAGTTCTGAATGTATCATGTATGTCATTTCATCATCCAATGACTGGAACGAGCTAACTTCGCACTGAATTATAGCATGACTTCGGCAATTTCTTTATTGCTAGATTATGACGACGAAGTGTTAAGAGTAGCCGATGTATACTAGACGCCACATTCCATAGCCGGGAACTACTGACGGACATTGAACGTCAAGTGCGTAACGATGATTCGGACACTGCAGAACCCAAGAGATAAATCCTGGGGATTTATCGTGTCAACACGTGGGAGTCTGAAACAAAATAACCAGCATAAGTCACGCGGATTGATTAAATATTCCATTTCAGGAGATATACAACTTAAATGAACACGTAAATCTGCGCACCTAACTCTGTATCCTTCCCCAATAACTCACAGAGCTTTATTCTGAGAATAAATCCCTCATATCTCTTGTAGCTTTTCTGTGGATTTATAATGGGCACATTACTTGTAGGCAACAAGATAAATTGACTAGAAAAATTAAAAAACAAGTTGCACATGTATCCGGCATGAACTAGGCAGAGGTCTTTAAAATACATCCGTGGGATTTATTGTGGCAATATATTCCACCTAACACAGTGAGAGATATTGAGGACATATGGTTGACATAAGTAAGATAAAGAATGCAGATATATTCATCATAAATTACATACTGCATATTTCCAGGATAAATCCAGCAAGACCTCAGACACTTAGAAACATAGATGTCTGCTGAATGTAGTAGTTAGACATAAACTCATTCAATATGAGACTTTTGATTACTGACAATGAACTTACTAGTATGCACATTGGTATATTCAAATACAACTGCAAATCCAGTAAGGACTATCTTGAACTTCTGCATATATTGCAAAATGGTGGTGTATTCGTAGAACTTTGCTGCCCAAGTTAACAACCTCAGGCAGGTTGTGCTGTTTTGACATTGGGGACTCTGGCTGACAATGCTAACACTAGCCAACATCAAAACAGCGCAATCTGGCCAAGGTTGTTAACTTGGGCAACGAAGTTCTACAAATACACTGCCATTGTGCAAAGTATACAAAAGTTGATAGCTCTCACTAGATTTGCAATTGTATGTGAATCTACCAATGTGCATTGTGTGTTTAGTGTTCACAGTCAAAAGGCTTATGTTGAATGCAACTAACTACTATCTTCTGCAGATAGTGATAGGCAGGGGTTTGCAAACCCTCGGAGGGTTAAGGATAAGGGTATGAAGGGTAAGGGTAAGGGCTGGGAAAAGTTAACCCTTGTTTGGCAGGGGTTTGCATTCAAATAGCAGATGTGTTGCTAGATAGAGCTACAAGTGTTGTGAGTGCTTTCTATATCAATGCAAGCTACTCAAATAGAAGGCTGACATTATGATTGAATGAAAAAGCACTCAAAGCACCATTTTCTGCCCATTTTGGCAAGGGTTTAAAGGGTAACTTCAACCCTTACCCTTCATGAGGGTAAGGGTTTTGAAGGGTAAGGGTAAGGGTTAGCCTCTAAGCATGGAGGGTTTACCCTTGCCAATCACTATCTGCAGACATCTTTGTTTTTAAGTGTCCGAGGTCCTGCTGGATTTATCCTGGAAATATGCAGTACATAATTTATGATGAATATATCTGCATTCTTTATCTTACTTATGTCAACTATATGTCCTCAATATCTCTCACTGCATTAGGTGGAATATATTGCCACAATAAATCCTGCAGACGTATTCTGAAGACCTCCACCTAGTTCATGCTGAATACATGTGTGACTTGTTTTTATTATTTATCTAGTCAATTTATCTTGTTGCCTACAAGTAATGTGCCTATTATAAATCCACAGAAAAGCTACAAGAGATATAAGAGATTTATTCTCAGAGTAAAGCTCTGTGAGTTATCGGGGAAGGATATAAAGTTAGTCGGGTAGATTTACGCATTCATTTAAGGGATATATCTCCCAAAAGGAATATCTAATTAATGCGCATGACTTATGGTGGCCATTTTGTTCCAAACCACCACGTGTTTACACCATAAATCCCCGGGATTTATCTCTTGGGTTCCACAGTGGGAGTCTTAACGCTAGTTATATGCTGCAAGTTTCTTGCTGCCATTGTCCTGACAAGAGAGAACAATGTTAAATTTGCCTCGACATAGCCACGAGACAATTAGTGATTGGCAAGGGTAAACCCTCCATGCTCAGAGGGCAACCCTTACCCTTACCCTCCAATACCCTCACCCTCATGAAGGGTAAGGGTTAAGGGTTACCCTTCAAACCCTTGCCAAAATAGGCTGAAAATGGTGCTTTAAGTGCCTTTCCCTACTTACTTATAATGTCAGTCTTCTATTTGAGTGGCTTGCATTGGTATAGAAACCACTTACAACACTTGCAGCTCACTCTAGCAATATACCTAGCACTTGAATACAGACCCCTGCCAGACAAGGGTTAACTTTCCTCAACCCTTACCCTTACCCTCTGTACCCTTACCCTTAACCCTTGGAGGGTTTGCAAACCCCTGCCTATCACTAGAGACAATTCACACCTCTCCTTAACGTCCCTTGCTTCACCGGCCCTGCGGCTTTCTAGTGGCCCGAACATAACAAAATGGAACGGCAATGCATACAAGACAGGGGCCCAAACGTACCTTCAAATACTACCATAATGTCGAGATTGCAAAGCCAGAGTCGCACATGTCAATTGCGAAGCTGATACACATTGATATCCTGTTGCCGACGGGGCCATTCGAGGATACGCCATTTTGTCACAAGTGTGCTGTTCTGTACGTATCATTGCAGTTCCAGATTTATCTACGGCCCGTGCTGCTGTAAGGCGACCCCACGGCGTCCGGCCTGTTCATGAATGAGTAAGGCATCGCGATGCCGTCGAAAGCAGGGAGAGAGGGTCCAAGTTTGCGAGAAGTGCGGCAACTGCTAGACAGGAGAGTCGAGGAAAGGCGGCGCACACATGTCCACGCCATAGGAGTGTGTTATGTGTATTAGGGTGTACAGAACCCAGGAACAAAGGCATGTGGAACGCTCCATCGATACCAAGTCCATTGAGTTCCGAACTTGTTGCACAGGGCATCGTCCTCTATAGCAGCAAGACGTCTGACATGTACTATCATCATAGCAGAGTAACCTAAAAACACAGCAGCAGCCACTGCCTTCCAAGGGATCGCAGCTAGATGCAATGTAACGATCTTCCCTACATTACTTCCACGAATAGGATCGAGAAGTGAAGCTGCCAAGGGCTGGATACAATGACAGATTTTGTGTAGCGGTAAAGAGAAGGAGGTGTAAAATATTTGAGAACCAAGCAACCCAGAAATAAGGCCCGTATAGGCAGGGTGACGGACATAGCGGTAGGGCCCCGAGGTTACTAGGGTGTGATTCTTTCGCAGCGTCCAACAGGCAGATTCAGTGCTGGCGGCTTGGACCTCGCTGGGAAGCGAAGCAGCAGGCTTGGGGCGCTTCTGAGGAAGTTGTGATGACGGGACGTACAAAGCCCGCCGCGCGACCGTACTCGCGGGTAGGATGGGGAAATGGCGAAGGGCACCGAGAGCACTTGTGGAGGCAATTTGAGCGACAGCACTGCTTGCGAGTAGTGACAGCCCTACAGCCGCTGGAAGATTCAAGGTGCGAAGCTCGGGTATGGGCACACTGTCGTCCGGGAGTAATATCTCCGCGAGCGCAGTACACCATATCACAGCCTATACGTAGACGGTCTCTGATTAGTCGCATTGCATAGGACACCCGATTATGTCATGAAAACAGCACCTTCCACACATATAATCCAGTCTTGAGCCATAACGGCCTATACATCAAACAGTTGAAATCCTCGGCTTGGACGACTGTCGCCTCCATCGTCGTAAGCTTGCTTTGAGGAAAAGAGAGTACGATGTGGTTTGTTGCAGCGGCCAGCATGACTAGAGATGACGTGCGCATTGAACCCATATTTGAACCATTGGCTCTAGTCGTGAAGCCGGTTGCAAGCGGTCGAGGTGGTAGCTGAGAAGAAAGTCGTCGTCAACAGCTGACAGCGTCAATGCACCCAGTCTCGGGCGCCCCGACGGATGCCCCATTTGGCAAACTACGGGCTAAGGTGCGCTGAAGCGGTAACGATACTGTAATTTCAATGGTCCGGTACGACAGCGTCAGATATCAATGAAAGCAGGTAGCTGATGATACAGTCAATGTGCAGCCACGAGATCCATAGCATAGAATGTCCCCAAAACAGGCTGTCACGCAACAATCAGTGGGACGAATAGTATCTGAAGGTTTGGTTCAGGGCCCGCCTTTGGGAGCCATTTGTGAGTGATGCGCGGAGGGTTGTAGAAAGGCACTCACTCCGATTAGGTTCAGATGCGTGCCAATCAAGGCGATCCGCTCTCCGTTTGTGAACGAAGTAGGGACCTGGACACTGAAGTTCTGGTAGAAGGGCAGCGAGGGCTCGTGAGGTTGAGGGCTATACGGGCCGTTGTACAGGATGTCGCCGAGAATATTGGACGGGACATATGACGGATCGTTACAGCCAGAAGGTGAAGACGGGCACGGTGCCATCGAGAGAACCAGAGCAACCTCCTCAGACGGAGACAAGCTATTCTGGGAAGAATAAGCATACTGCGTGATGTCATCGACATCATGATCACTCACAGGTTTCTCGACTTGGACGGTGATATTCTGCCCGGCCGTGACAGTCGAGTTAGCAGCCGGAGTTGCGAAAAACACGTTCTGAGCGCTGCATGCCACGACGAGCGACGCAAGAGCGACGAGGTATTTCATAATGAGGAAGAGTACTCGAGACAGCGAGAGGTAAAATGCAGAGGTAGGCAAGCACTCTCCCTGCGCCGTCCGAGCATTATATAGCCTTGAGTAGCAGCCGACGCCGATCGGGAGATGATTCGCCTGCGCAATCCGGCGTGCTGATGAAAGATGAAGCAGGGGCGGCCGACTTCCCCGTCGTACAGCCTAGCCTGATAGCATGGATGAGCGCGGGACTAGCGGGTACAGCACCAGCACCATTCTCGCCCGACTCTGGCAAAGCGCAGGCCCTGTAACGGAGAAATGTGTCAACAGATATTCTGTAAAAAGGGCCATCAAACGGGTGTTTCATGAGAGCAGTGTATTACCAAGCCAGAATAGAGGCTACGCAGCGGGCGCGCTGCTTCGAGAGGACGCTGGTCGGTAGACAACATCACACTGAGGAATGGTGGCCGTCGGCTACAACCGAGCATCGATACATCTGGATAACGTAGTCAGTGTGCTTTACCGGAGCTGTGGGACAAAAGCATACAAAGCTTGAGTTTATACTGGGAATCCTGCGAGAAGCGTCTGCTCGCGTCGACGTTTGGAAGAGATGGAACGTGCTCCGAGTCTTACATCCGAGTCTAACGTGTAGGCGCAGGGAGTAAGCATGATACATGCAGAAGCCCTATATTTCAAACGGTAAGTGTAAGAGTGTTCATCAGTTCCCACCACTCCCCTTGTAGTCCAAGACGCCGCGATAGTGCTTACCATGATTGGGTGGCACGTCCGCCGCTGGCCGTGAGTGTAGAAGATCATCGTACTTCAGCACCATGTGAGGTGAGTGGAGGTCAGCCTAGCTTCAAATCTTCTCCAATAACGAGCGTAATGCTAACCTACGTGCTCGGGAGGCTTTTATTATTATTATTAAAAATTGTGGCTCGGCGAACTTGGAGCGCTCTTGAGCACCCGGGCAGCTCACTGTCCTGGATCAGAGGAGCCTCAAGAGTTTCTGTGGCGCAGGTACACATGCCTTGTTGATGTACAACACTGTCGAACGTTTCAAGCTGTCCTAACCTACCGCGGCGGACTCAAGGCCCATGCCAGCAAGATGAGAGATGGACGCAGTAGACGAAGCTTGGTCACAACTGCGTAACGCGTCACGGCTGTGACGTAAAGTTTCCTCCGCGGAAGATGGTCGTGGTGAAATCTTCTGCATCGCCGCTACCGTGCTCTTGGACCTTCATGAGATAGAGAGGAAAGTGCGGTTAGACAGCAGAGTCAGAGAAGGTGCATCGGATGTGTTCATTATTATTATTCCTCCTCGTGAATCTGATATCTGAGTTACTAAACGCCCAAGCTATGGTTGACGGTTGTTTTGTTGATTCCGAGAATTCTGCGAGCCCGGATGTCTACACTTTCACTCTTTCTTGAACCCCGTCCGCTTGATGTAGCTGACTCCAGCAGCATTCGCACCCTTGATCGCATGGAAGACTATGTCCTCGTTGATAGCGGTCTCCATGTTCCATATCGTCTCGTTAGCGGCGGTCGCGAGCTTAGCAACCGAACGGAGCTCTTCGTCCGTGACGTTCGGAATGCCGAGGAGCTCGAAGG
The DNA here is from genome assembly GCA_024811115.1 of Terana coerulea. Taxonomy (NCBI): domain Eukaryota; kingdom Fungi; phylum Basidiomycota; class Agaricomycetes; order Polyporales; family Phanerochaetaceae; genus Terana; species Terana coerulea. The sequence goes on from JAKOGH010000238.1 coordinate 9,369, forward strand.
TGACGGGGAGATCGACGGAGAGCATCAGGCCGATGTACCGGTCAAGCTCTTCAGTGTCGGCTCCGTTCAGAATGAGCTGAGCGACAACGCCAAATGCAACTACACCCAAATTAGCCAGCATTTACCAAAACATACCTTACGTTACATACCTTTCTCTCCGTGCATAAGACCATGCATAGCGTGAATAGCGGTAAAGCCGTTGTGTATCTGAAGACAGAAGATGAAAACTCTGATAGCGTCGCATAGCTGCGAGACACTTACCGCATGCGCAGCGGCAAGGCCACCAGACTCGAAGCCAAGCCCAGACAGGAGCGTATTCGCTTCGACGACCGCCTCGAACGCAGGCGTCAGAGCGTTCGCCTTGTTCGCCTCGTACGCCTGCTTTCCGAACTTGAACAGGATCTCTTCGCACTTGGCGCCAATGGCCTCCGAGAGGTCCGTGGGCAGCAGCCCGCCGAAGTTCGGGCTGTGCCGCGCCTGCTTGGCCTCGACGTTCGTCGCGATGGCGTCGCCGATGCCGGCCGCGAGGAAGCGAGCGGGGGCGTGGACGACGACGCTCGTGTCGACGAGGACGAGGTGAGGGTTCTTGTCGTAGAACGTGTACCGCTCGAACGCGCTGTGCTCGGTGTAGATGACGGAGAGGGCGGAACAGGGGGCGTCGGTGGATGCGGTGGTTGGCAGGACGGCGACGGGCACCTGGAGGATGTCGGCAATGTTCTTGGCGGAGTCGATGACCTTGCCGCCACCGAGCGCGATGACGAAATCGACGCCGGACTCGCGGCCAAGGGCTGCCAGGCGATCTATTTCTTGGGTCGACGCTTCGCCACCGAAGCGTCCTCGAGTGACCTTGAATGATGCGCTTTCGAGGGCTTCAGTCAGCTGCTTTCCCGCTGTACCCCGAGAGTGGTGGTCAGCACAAGCATAGAGACAGAGCCTTCTGCCACGCACCGATGTCATAGACCAAGTCGTCGGCCGCCAATAGGGGTGCGCGACCCATGGCGTCTAGATACTTGGCCGCATTCTTGATGGCGTTTGGGCCTTGGATGTATTTCGAGGGCGACTGGAAAATGCGCTCAGTGAGGTGCTTGGGGTTCGGCATTGTTTGGTATGAGGAGGATGTGGGATGGCGTTCTGCTGGTCGTGCAACTTATATATTCAGCACTCCTCGGCCGAGGGCCTAAGGCTCAGGGGCCTAGTAAGCTCTCATGCTGCGAAGTACTTTCCAAGCCAGGTCGATGCCGTCGTGCACGTTCTACTTTTCATGGCTCTGGAGTGTGTTCTGTCCGGCCGGTAGAAGTGCCCCTGCGATCGCGCTGTGGTCTGGAGCGACGGGCCGGTTCACAGACCTTAGTGGACAAGGGGAACATCCGGGGAGAGGGCCCAGCCAAATCGTTGTCGTCCGAGAGCACCCATGCATAGGTCCCGTGATAGTGGATGACTTTCCGTAAGGATTTACAGCCCGTAAACTGCCGTAAACTGCCGTAAACCGTCGTAAACCGTCGTAAACCTGTGATTTGAGGGGAAGCTGCCCGGAGAGTGAAGTTGTCAGAAAGACTGTGAAATGGTGATTCTCCTTTCTCCCGGAGAATGGGAGAATGCGGCAATGCCCGGGCGTGACCATCACGTCACAGCCACTTTGTCCCTCCCGATCACCCAAATACGGCTCCTGGCGGGATGGCGCTCACCCCGTACCATTGCCTTTTCAGGCAGGTCTCCGGAAGCGCCTCACACCTCAGCTTCAAAGCGGGCCCTCCGACGAGAAAGAAACATGTTTTTGAGGGCTTAAAATGAATCAAATAATTTATTAGTATATATATGCTATTACACAGCGGTCAAACAGTACTGGAGGTAGGCATCCAGTCACAGCGTAAGTTATACGCAGCGCCGACTGTATTCAGACTGCGAGGATGCTTAACGAGCAATATACTAGTGCTTGACTTGGCTTGAGGGAGCGTAAAATTAATTAGGCATAATACTGCAGTGCAATAGGAACGGTTTAATCACTACGAGGTGGTATACGAACCCTGCACCGAAGTCCAACACCGAGCAGCAGTTGAGCGGTAAATAGCAGTGCCCAAATGGGGCAAGGCGGATCAAGCGCAAGTCCCAATTCAGCCGTTTGAACGCGATCGCCGTGACAGAGGCTAACAAGCGCCCCTCCCCAATTCTCCCAATTCTCCCAATTCTCCCAATTCTCCCGATTCTCCTGATTCTCCTGGTAGGATCACCATTTCCCAGACGTCCTCAGTTTGTGAGTGACCTAGCTCTGACACAGGCTTGCACAATTTCTCTCGTCAGCCACTGGTCAACTTGGACGAAGCTTGCAGCACGTTTGTCCTGGT
>JAKOGH010000239.1:0-122003 GCA_024811115.1 Terana coerulea
TCCGACGCTCGTCTCATATGTAGGCCGTGCGCGGAAACGGGGAACATGGCGCCGGCGTCGGCCGCAGACGGCCCAGAGGAAAACGACGGTATTCGCCCGCGGGTGTGAACGGGAGATGATGTCCCTGAGCTTGTGCCCATCGAGGCTACGCTTCCGCTCCGCGCCTTCCTGCCTTGTATACTCGACATGAGTTTCGGCTGGTTGGCGGGACAGGTACATCTCATCGTCGGTAGAGATAGGTAGGCCCGGTGAATCAGGACCGCCTGACCGACGGAGAAGCACAAGGAGAAGCTCTCGACAGGAAGCTCTCTGCATGTCGCGCACCGCTTGGTAGGTACCGGTAAAACCCGAAGGTTGCTGATAGGGCCATAGGGATCGTCCAGGATGTACATGCACTCGCCAGTCCCAGCGTCCCAGAGCGACACCACACCCGCTTGGGTCGCAGCAGCGAGTATCACCCGCGTCTCTCCCTCCAGTTCGGCTCGGCAGACATGCGCTCTCGTGACGAGATCGGCGGGGTTGCCAGCGACCACTGAGCACTCAGGTGGGAGTATAGCGTTCGCACCATCCAAGTCGCAAAGCTCCAGCGTGCCGTCGTCCAGCGTGAATCCCATGAGGAGACGATCGTCCGGCTGTACGTGCAGCAACAACGATTGTACCACCGAGGCAGATTTGGACGGCCGGATATGCGTTGGCACCGCGAACGAACCGACCGTCCACTTCATCGCGAAACCGTGATCGTATGTCGCGTAGATGACACCGGGAGGTTCGGGTGGCGTGTTTGGGTCTGAAGCGATACTGAGACCACCACTCGCTCGTCTGGGGGTGGATCTACCGGTGGTTATAGGCGAAGTCGGGGCAAAATGGATTTGGGTGACAGTGGAGAGGTTGTCTCCACTGAGGTGAGGCAACGGCTGGACTCGATTCTGTCCAATGTACCAAACCCCGATAACACCCGTGACGGTGCCCACTGCGACATACGTCCCTGCGTCATTGACTGCAATGGCAGTCAGCGCCGATGATGCCGAAGGCGTGCTTCCGCTACCAAGCATCACGTCGGTGGTGTCGACGGCAGAGTACGCCTGTGTATCCTTCCGCCATAGCACAAACTCGCTCTGCAAGCCGACCGTCGCGACGATGCTGCCGTCCTTGCTCGCAGCGATAAGCTCCACATCATTAGCAAATATCCGAGGCAAGGTCCGAAGCGAGACGCTGTTGTCGACTGGCGGAACCGCTTCTTCGGAGACGGGTGAATCAGGTTCGACGCGATTACGCTGAGCCTCGAGAAGTTCGGCATCTTTCAGCAGATACAACAGCAGGCCATAGAGCAACAGGGTTGTCACGAACGTGGGTACGATGATAGTCTTGAACGCCCACGCCAGAGGTCTCGCCGTGCGCCACCACAGTCTTGTCCAACGGGAACGATGCATAAGGTCATATTCAAGCCTGTGTTGCTGCTTCTCATGCGTGACGTCATTGGTAATATTCGCATCCTGCTGCATGAGAACGATAGTCGGCGCTTCGACACGGATGTGCACCAAGTCGTAGTTGGCGGGATTGAAGGTACGCCATATATGCTCGGCGGGTGGGACGCCTTCGAGGTTATGCGACTTTCCAGGGCGCAAATGACCTCTAGCCAAGGAAGGAATCGGCTGGACCTTAGAGGAGTGAGGTTGGGTCATGTAGTAGAGTGCCGCCGTGATGGCCAGGAGCTGCATAAATGCAAAAAGCTCATTAGCTGATAAAACGGAGGTAAGTAAGGTACTAACCAGAACCAGACTTATATTCTTAGTAGGGCGACCCCGTAGGAGATGTTGTACACGTGCGACTGTCCTCCCGAACTTCGTGCGAGATTGCACGATGGGCGCTTTCGTTGGCACAGCCGTCAGCTGAGGCGCGAGACTAGCGTTTTGCCGTAGAAGTTCGTCGAGCTGTGCGTCGACATTGGATTAATAATTACGCTGAGGAAGCTCGAAAGCAAGTATCTCACCTCCAAGCGTTGAATATCAATCGAGAGTACAGTCACAAAGAAGGTATGGACCAGAAACCAGTGAGCGACTAGTACAACGATTGCGAAGGCACAGAATTGACGGATAGCGCCGGTTGAGAAGAACGCGATGACGCCCAGAACTGAGTTGTATGTGCATAGCTTCAAGGAGTTGGACGTTCCAGCGTAACCTAACCCTTCTGCTATACGTTCCTTCACAGGAAGGGCGATGGACGTCTTGATCACTGCATCCACCTAGGGACATGAATGCAAGAATCTACAATGTTGATTGATCTTACTTACAATACTGAACATATTCTCCACTCCAATGAATATAACAACGATGGGGAAAATTTCCCTGAATTAGAGATCAGCCACGCAACCTTGGGAAAGACAAAGACACGCACCAAGGAACCATAGTGATTCTGAAGCCCACAAGAGCGCATACACTCAGGCTCGTAATGGTACTAATGATGATCTCAACGATGCCGGTGAATGCCAGGCCGATTCGGGAGTGCACGGTATCCATACGTCTCATTGACCGCCAGAAGTACACAGCGAAAATAAAGTAGGCCGCATACGTCAAGCCTTTTAACGTTGACGGGTGAGGGGCCAAAGTGGTTTCCTTCTCGTACTGAATAAAGTTGAGTTTCGCATGGTGACCAAGACGGCTATGCACTCACCTCCAAAGCTAACAACTGGGGCTCTTGTGTGAGCACTACAGCGTCACCACGAAGTGATGAAGCGGCATCCTCGACAATGTTCAGCCAGAAGTTGCGGCCATGGTTCGCAAGACAATCGGACTCCGGGAAGAAGTAGGTGAGAATCGGATATGCGTCCTCTCCGAAGTCGGACTCCGGACCCTGAGCGTCTCCTCGTCCAGCTAAGACCATGTCCGGAGTTATCGTAAGGCCGTGTGCAGAGGCGTTTCGATATGCTCCGAGCGTTTGAAAGATGTCGGTGTCGCGCAATAGGACGTCTTCTTCATAGTCCCAGAAGGCCAGCGGGCTCAAAACCAAACAGCGCCCCTTCGGCGAGCGGAGACATGACGCCTTGCTAGCGGCAAGAAGTTCAGATAGTCGGCGTTCCAGCTTCAGGGTCGATAACAGGGTTTGGTGACTCAAAGCAGAATACGCGCCTTCCGTCTCGGTATGGTCATGGACCAGGATACGTTCCAAGCGTACAACGCCGCCCTTCCCACAGCGTGCTCGTGCAATAGAGTCGTCCCGAACATGTAGCGTGTCCTGCCCCTCCCAGAGCTGGCGAACGTCGTCGAGAGCAAAGTAGCTGGACAGGTCGTCCGGTGTCAGGAGGGCATTGAAAACTCGGAATGAGAGCGAGAAGGATTCAGTCTTCGTAGATGAATATACGGCAACTGCGGGGAACAGGAGGCACGAGATGACGACGGAGGATATCAAGATGACCCTAATTTGATGTGTTGCGCAGTGTCTGGACTCTCACAGTGAGCAAGACGCGCAGAGACAAGTGAAGCTGCATACGTACATGCCAAAGCGACGAAAGAACCATACTCCAAAAGTCCGTATACGTTGCAACGTGGGCATCTGGGTACTTTCCGTGTCTTGAACGCGAGATCTTCAAAACGGTACGGATAACTTCAAGGCTGCACCGGCATAACAGCCCGTCGGAACTTTCGTGTCGTGAAAGGAACGGTGACCCGGATTACGAGAGAGGCAAGAAGAAAAGGGTAGTAAACAAAGAAGAATCAAGCAGGCACTACGAGGCTGCTTAATATTGTATTGACGGGGAAGATGGCGGAAGGAACGAAGGAGTGACAAGCCCGTCTGCAAGCTCGACCTCCGTTTAGACGCGTTCTCGGGATCCCGGCTTCTGCCGTGATGGCGATCAATAGTTGGCCAGGGCGCCCGCATAATTGAGTACTGGAGATCTGAGATTTGAGATTTGAACTAACACCGCGGCCACGACGCTGCCTACAGAAATTCAGCACTACGGAAGAGTACCATACGCCTCAAATCACCGCACACGGGAGCTTGTGACTTCAACAAGCAACGCAATCACGCTCGATGGATTCAGTCCTCTATCCAAGTGAGCAATCACTGGTATAAGTATTCCAGTAACAATTCAAGATACTGGGCGCACTGACGCTGACAAAGCTCCTTACGACTGCCAGTACTCAGCCAACATGCACAGTGACAAATATGCCGCCATCCTCACGAACCCTGCAAATCAACTGCGGTTTATGATTCTCGTTATCACTTGTTGACCCGCCCCCTGCACCGCCTCACCAAGTACTTTGGATGAAACGTCTCACCATGGAGGCGCCACCATCCGCCCGAACGCTCAGGGCGAATTGAACCCCGAGCGCGGACGCACAGATAGCCCTTCAGCCAACCGCCGACACTTCTTGCTTGTGTCACAGTGCTGTCGGACCTCATGAATGGCGCTTTCGACGATGTCTCGCTTCGACCCGTCAGCTTGTGCGGCATCCTGGCGGACATTTCACTATATATTACATGCCATGCATTGGAAGACAAGGCTATTGAGCAGCCCGCATCTGTTGCTTGCCGCGGCTACGCCAGAATACCTTGGCTGTGTTCCTTGATAAAGTGATAGACTGCGTCGTGTAAGTTTCAGTCTACTCGCTGCTCTGTCGGAAGAGAAGCTGACGTTATGCCTAGTGACAGTCGCACCCGGTAAAAACAAGTGATCGTCTCACCTTTGTAGCTGTTCGCAGCGACGACAACCTTGCTTGGTAGATCAACCTGGTTCGTGTAATTTACACGACTGCGGCACGTGTTCAACACTAACGGCATGAGTAATAGACTTCGATCAAGGGAGGCATGGATACGCAATCGTTTCAAGCCACAGATTCCGTGGAGACACCACTGTTGGCAAGGACAGAGCTATCAACTTTAGCGGGCGACTCAACTTGCCGTGGAATCGTCAGGTTGCCTACAGAAATACTCCAAACCGTCTTTGCTTTGGCTTGTAATCATCCTTCGCATCCCCTGGAATATCAGGACGTGTCTGATACGAATCTCCACATCTCCTGGACTTGCACTGCGGGTAGTAGATCTGATATTTAAAAATGGATAACCCACTGCAAAATCAGTGGGAAACCCACTGCTCACCCATGGGAGGTGAGTGGGAAATCCACTGCCGGGGGTGAGTGGATAATCCACTGAAAGTGTGCACAATCTGCCATCAAGCAGTGGATTTCCCAATGTGGAATGAGTGGGTAACCCAGTGATATCTAACGGGATATCCGTCAGGGCTTCGTGTCATTTCCTGGCTTTATAGACACGCACTCCAGGTCTCATGGTAGGTAAACCCCTCAATATAAAAGGACTTGTATCATATGTAAATATATTGGTGCCGGCGCACTGCTACATAGTTCTAACAAGATTGAAGCAGTATGTACTTGCACTATCCACCTCTCCTGACCACGCAATCTTGCGCCTGCCTCCAGCTCCGTTCTCTCTGCGTTCCCCACTCCCGGGATGGGCTTCAAGCCGCTAAGAGCCCCTAACCCGATGATTGACTTGGATCAATCTGTTTGTACCATCATCTGCTCAGAAAAGTCAGCGAAAACCCGGCCAACAATGCACCCACCAGTTGTTATTCTGTATGTACTGCTAATCAGCCATCCCGTCCACATCCGCCCCTCTATGGTTGTCCATGTTAGCAAGGTCGGCGCCAGTTTCCGTTGATGCCGGGACTTTAGCAGTGGTCGAGTGCATGAAGCAACCTCCGTGCGTAAGATTCACAGTTAATGACGAGGAGAAATGAAGACACCCAGGCCGACACTGGTAGGAAAAGGCTACGTACACTGTCAAGTAAGGCAGCTGAATAAGAGTCATGTTGCCGCCATTGACGTACTGCTCTGTCTTCAGGTTGTTGCCCTAGAAGACCTGCCATAAAGCGCATGATGTTCAGTAAGTCCGGCGCACTATGCACAGTGACTGACCTGCATAAAGGAGACGAGGCCGGTCAGGGCCACCTAAACAACCTGCTCTGCGGCTGCAGCTCACATGGCCGCGACAGCCTGCCGTCAACCCCAATACCCACCAATTCCTATCCAAATGGTCAACGCGCGTAACATGCTCTGACTTCACACCAAAGAAGCGAGGCGTACCGTCTCATGTTTCGCCCACGGCGAGCCGTTGGTGGCAGTTTCGCGAGCAATGTCATGGGCTCACGCAAGGCCTTGACGAAGAACCGAAACTGAAGCTATTCGAAGAGAAATGAAGGATAGCGAACAGGTGGCAAGATGTCAAGACGGCGGAAGGGGATATGGTGAAGGAGTGAGCCAAGCAGCGATTTTGGCGTGAAGTCATGAATCTCAATGACGACGTCACCGGCGGATGCCGCTGGAGCAAGCTTTTCCCTTTCGGAGCCTGAATTCACAACGATGCAGTAAGTAAGTCAAGTAGCACTTCCACACTCCGACTGATTTGCTGTGCTGCCGGCTTGCCGCACAGACGTCGAAGCCCGGGAAGATGCCGCTTTTGGCATTGACTTGAGCAAACCTCAAATCATTGACCGTAGGGTTCCTGCGTGATATTCCGCCAGTTTGGACCTTGTCAAAGGTCAAGAGCACCTATACTGATGTATTACATACGCTTCTCTTAAGTTTTAGTGCAGAAAGCATCTCGGAAATGGCCCTCGTCGTCGCCTTGAGCAAGGAATTCATCAACAGAGCGTCAGCGAGAGCGATGTCCATGCTCAATGCCGCGCGTTTTAGCGTCGAAAGCCTCTACGGGCATGGTAGGATTTTATAACACATTGTGCACACAGCTACTAATGCTTTATGACTTCCGGCATGTACTACTGGAAAACCCTGCTGTAGTGAGTGGGTGTCCAGGTGCTGGGAAATCCACTGCGGCGCATTGGGCTGTCCAGTGTTGATCCGACGTCGCGGGAAATCCGGCATCTGATGTCGGATTTTCCAGTCCTGGATTTCCCATTTATTTATGGGTAGGCACTTTTGAGTGGGTTTCCCACTGCTAGGTGCCGAATGAGTGGGTTATCCGGTAATAAATAATGGTTCTACTTCCCGCAGTGCTTGTGTGTCGCAAAATCGAAAAACCTGACCAGGCATCCCAGGCTCTGAGCGCCTGATGAGGCCTGATGACGCGCACGCGAGCGTCTGAGCAGGGTCTCTCAAAGGTGGGCAGTTTGGGTCAGGCCTGAGCAGTCGCGGCACTATGTACAGCTTACGCGGGAACGTGTTGGTTAACACACACCACACCCGGTGCTATCGTCGCTGCAAGCATTATGGTACGTTGGTGTCAGTCGTCATAGATTTCTCTGGCTCAATACTATGACTGGCCCCACGTTTATAATTGGACCACCTTTTATAATCTCGCTTTCCTGCGCTCCCTTGCAACTCGTTGGTGCCCAGAATTTTCTTCAGATCCATGTGGGATGATCCTAAGCGGCTGTGAAGTTGGTTTGTGCAATTTCGTGAACGGGAGGGATAGGAATTTTGGTAAAGCTCGAATGACGGCTGTTTGCAAGAACCAGCCCATTTGGCGCTAATCATCCTATCGACCAATCCGCATGCAGGATCATCGCTGAATTGGGGAATTCTGTGATGCCGCCCATAATTTTGAAAGGTGGGTTCTCTCGAAAGAGCCTCTCCCATTCGCCCTACACTCATCTTAAAAATACAGAGAAAATACAGGTACGTGCACAAGGCAGTATTGCACTGGTGTACCAGGATTTCTGAGGAAAATCGTAGTAACGCGGGAGCAGCCCTTAAAGTAGGAATCCTTATAAACGTGGGGCCAGTCATAGTATGCTTTCATATTTCAGGCATGCTGGGCGCTATCTCCCGATATTGAGTTTCACGAGACAGGCGTCCAGAGTCGCATCAACTGGCAGAAGGACTTCGAAGAATATCTTGTCTATCTCATGCGTGGAATCCTCGGTGAGCACCCCGCCGTGCTTGATATATTTCGCACATGGGATGAGGTTCTATTTCCTAACTCTACGACTGGTTATGGTTGTCAGCAAAGGGGCGCAGGTGGTGCTCAGGGGCCCGGGAGCAAGTGAACAGGCTTGCAGGAAATGCTTGCACAGCTAGATGAGAATGAGAGCTCTGCAAATGGACAGAACACTGAGACAGAAGACAATTAGCACATTAGTGACAGTCTCGCAACAACCGTTGCAGTAGAATATGATATGTTTGTGTAATGAGAGTCGCTATATAACTCATAACGTTAAGTTGGAAACAAAGCTCGCGTGGCTCAGTGGTAAGTTGGTCTAATGACACTTGTAGGTAATATTTACACCGTTGGTTCAAATCCCGCTGGTGCCCTCGGTAAATTGACCGTCTCATTAATGCAGTCTGTGTCTAGGGTGTTGTGACAAGGTAACAAACTAGGTAAGTAGTTGAACGGCGGTGCATAACATTTTTCGTGTGTCTATACGCATGCCTGGCAAAGCCGGATAGGGCCTGCTGAGGTTCCCACAGGCTGATTAGGCCCTAGCAGGGCCCGTCAGGCTGAGCAGGCCTGAGCGGAGCTGATAGCGCAGTTTAGCGTACTTTCGACCCATATCAGGCCCCCGGGCGCCTCCTTGCCTCGCCAGATCTGCTGCGGCCTGATGCGGCCGCATATGGCTGTGGCGGTTTTTGCGACATGGGGATCCCAGAGATTTTCGACAAAATCCTAAAGGCGATTGAAGAACGCCCAGTATCTGAGGCCGGCGATATCTGGTGGAATTATCAAGACCTAGATGCTCAAGCGACGTATGCTGCCTTGTCAAGGACCTGCACAGACCGGATTCCTCCCGCTGGCTCTAACTCCTCCTCTCCTTCTGCTGTTATCGCCTTGCAAAAATCATATATGCGCCCGCAACGTGCTAATGACCTGACAGGTCCCGGCGCCACATGTCGCTTTCGTGGGAAGCCTTGTTTGGGAAGAGTCGTGAGTACAACCGTCCATAAGCACGCACAGAACCCTGATAATCCGGTACGTCAGGACTTGCTCTATCTTTTGTGGTCTCATGACCATAATTGAGCAGCATGTCTTACCGTTTGTGATTATGCTGCACTCACGGATGTCCACCAGTCCCTTTGCTCCTTCGGAGCGTTCAGTATGGCCACCGAGATGCCGGACGCTTCTCCACAGCAACCCCACATGCTCGTAGAACTGGTCTGTTCCTGAAGATGGCCTTCGAGTGTAAAAACCCGGTCGGACTCTCCATGATAATCGACACCGTGACTACATCTGCACGTAAGTTTCATCCTTGTTTTCCCTGTCTCGTTTCAAAACTGAAATCAGAATATCAGCGCTGTCCTAAACAGGTCTATACTTGACAATTGTGACCCCACAATTATCTTCAGTGTCGTGGTTACCTGTCGCTTTGCCTGACAATTGCGGCATGTTTTAGACGCCCGCATCGTACGGCGCACATGGACGCCTATGGACGCGCATGAACGAGACGCTTCTTTCCCGCTGCTTCTCGCCCGGGTGATATCAACACCTGGCCCATCACCCGATATCCAACGAGTCAAGAGGCGTCGGCACAACGTATAGAAGAAGCTCCCGAAGTATAAATATCGCCTCGACCACGAGAACTTTTGCCTCGGATTCCTCATTCCCTACCTCCTCTGGCGACTCCGCCGAAAATGCTGGCCCACCTGCGCAGGATCCTTCCTGCCGCTCTGTCGCTTTCGCTGTCTCTGTTTTTACTGAGCAGCAGCGATGTCGCAGACGCGAAGATGTCCAAAGCCGAAATGCAGGCCAAGCAGGCTGCTGCCGCTGAGAGGTTTAACACCTTTGCGGCTGCACCTCGTCCCGGGGGTACAAGTACTACCGTGAAGAACATCACCTTCTCGAACCCTCGCGCTTCAGGTGCGTCGCACCCATACGGAGGGAACGTTATCTAATTAGCACGACTACCAGAGTTTTACGTGGATGTGAAGACCATCCCAGAGGTTGACTTTGACATTGGGCCCAGTTGGTCGGGTCTTTTGCCTATCAGTGGCGCTGCCAACGAAACGCGGAAGGTTAGGAGCCCCCCAGACGATTATGTGAAATTTTACTTACGTATGCAATCCCGAGCGCAGCTCTTCTTCTGGTTTTTCCCACCAGGACCCCAGGGTAGCCTCGATGACCTCATTTTCTGGTATGTGCGACTATTTTCCGTTATGGCGATACGAATACCTAACGCCGTTGTGCAGGACCAATGGTGGGCCGGGCTGCTCCTCTTTGGAGGGCTTGCTCCAAGAAAATGGCGTCAGTTACTACTCACAAGCTGATCCCAGCTTCATGCACTGAGTTGCGCGTTATCTCCGCAGCCGTTCAGTTGGTCGTACGGACAGGCCAAGCCGACGCAAAATCAGTTCAGCTGGACGAACCTCTCCAGTATACTGTTTATCGAACAGCCCGTAGGAACAGGCTTCTCTCAAGGAACGCCGACCATTCGTGTCAGTCTCCTACCCATGTTCATAACTCCCTATCGTTGATGATTTGGTCTAGGATGAGAACGACCTGGCCGCTCAACTCGTCGGATTTTTGCAACAATTCCTCGAGGTGTTCTCTGAACTGAAGGGCAAAAACTTCTATCTCACCGGTGAAAGTGTGAGTTAATGCATGAGTCTTGGGTGTAGTTGATGCTGAACATACTGTAGTATGCTGGGATGTATGTGCCTTGTAAGTACTGACAGTGTGGGCCGAATAAAGCAGCTCTAATAAATTTCCACTCAGACATCACCAACTTCATCTACGAGAATCCTACCATGCTCGACCTTAACACCAAAGGTTTCTGGATTTCTGATCGTACGTACATATTCTGCAATTTGCAATAAGTTCGATGACAAACCAATATGCGACACAGCTTCGATTGGCTGGGATGTCATCCAGGAAGAAATGCCCGCTGTGAACTTCGTGCACAAGTACGAAAATGTCTTCTCCTTCAAGTACGTATCCCCCGACGTTGTGAAACCTTCTGTATTGATTGTGCTTTGTCATTAGCGAGACGTTCATGGCCCAGATCGACGCCCTCGCTGACCGCTGCGGGTACACAAACTACTCCGCGACCCATGTCACTTTCCCGCCCAAGGGCAAGCTTCCTCTCCCGGAACGTCCACCGAGGGCGACCGTGGATGTCGTGTATGGGACACAATCTTCGAAGAGGCTCTCGTGATTAACCCTGCATTCAACATCTACCGAATTTTTGACACTGTACGTCGTCAGGGTCTAGCGCTTAGAACGTCAGCCCTTACGCACACCTTCTCGACATAGTACCCTATTCTGTGGGATGTTCTCGGGTTCCCGTGAGCTGTTTTCATGTTTATCGTGGGCGTGTAGGGCTCATGTGATTTCTGCAGGGGCTCGTCCATGCAAACCCAAGTTGCACCCCTCTACTTCGACCGCGAAGACGTCAAGCTCGCCATCCATGCGCCGACCAACGTCAGCTGGACCGAATGCAGCAACGTCCGCGTCTTCCCGCACGGCGACGCCAGTCTCCCGTCTGGGCTGACCGTTCTCCCGAACATCATCGAGAAAAGCGAGCGCAGCGTGATCGTCCATGGCCTCGCTGACTATATTCTCATTGCGGAGGGGTAAGCAGCTGTCTTCGAGTCCCACGAGAATAAGACTGACTGAGGTTTATGCAGAACTCGAGTCGTCATCCAAAAGTGCGTGCCGTACTGCGTTATACCTTTCACTCGGCTGACCGTTAAACCCGCGTCCACAGCATGACCTGTAAGTTCGAACCACTGCGACGCCAAGAATTGTTATTGACGTCTCTCATGTTCTTAGGGAACGGCCTGCAAGGCTTCCAGACGCCCATCGAAAACGACAGCTTCATTGTCGACGGTGTCGGTGCTCTCGGCACTATGCACTCCGAGCGGGGCCTAACGTATTTCGAGGTGGAACTCAGTGGACACATGTGAGTAGATGTCCACCACGGCGTGTGCACGCGCTAACGACATGGCACTGTGCAGGGTTCCCCAATTTTCTCCGAGGGTGAGTATATTGCATTACATATCGGCTTACAAACGAACTGACAGGAAATCTCACATAGGCTGCCTTCCAAATTATGGAGTTTTTGATGGGCTTCAGGGCCAATCCATGAACATCCCTCCGTGCGGTACACGTACTGTAACGAGCGTGATGGTAATGAGCGTAATCTTAGTATCTGATAACTCAGCCTGATGTAGGCTAGGCGGATTTGACGGACTGAGACATTTCAATATTCGTCAAAGGTTCGAACTAAAGGGTACAATACTTGGGTAATCTTCCGCGCAACCAGCTTTGAGCCTGTCTCTATACTTCCTCTTGAGTTCTGTCTTTCATTTTTTGGGAGCATGTGACTTGAGTCAGTCTTTAAACCCTAGTCTCTGTCTTAGGCTTTGCTTGGAGCGAGCCAGGTGCTACTTCCCAGTCCATTGAACGAGTCAGCATACCCTCGTTCGGTGAGAGGCCGCCGTTGTGGCGTTTGATTAGATCAATTGATGCGAAACGCTAATTGTGAAGACTTGGATACTTTACGCCTGAAAATATTCGTACCCAATGGACATGATTCAAGCCCTGTAGATTGCTTCGTATGAATTTAGATATACATGCCTATACATAAGGCGTGAGTGACGTCCTTCGCTAACCAGACTTCTCAAAGCTCACTGGTCACCCTTGACCATCCATACTGTAGTACTGGTAGGCTCATCCCCCGGTTTCTCGTCAAAACCAATCGCAGTGTACAGTCTCTTCGTCTCCGTGTTATGCCTGCCCACTTCCAGCGCGATGCTAGAGGTGATTAGCCCGGCTGCCGTCCCATATTCCTCCGCCCAGCGGATCCCGCTCTCCAGCAGCTTCCTCCCGACGCCCTTGCCTCGGTAGTCTGGGTGCACCCACAGCCCAAACACTTGAAAGACTTGGGATGAGTCCAGCCCCACAGGGACGCGCATGTCCGGCAAGGCATTTGGCGCGACGACGGTCACCATCCCTATCCATTCCCCTCGTTCATTTTCTTCTACATCGACGAGATCCTCCTCGGATATGCGGCGCCGGGCAATCACCGTGGTCTTCAAGGAAGAATTAAGTCGATCGTACCACTGCTCTGCAGTGAACAGCACTTCCCGAGCATATATCGAGCCGAAGCACTGCGGGTCCGTCTGTAGAGCAAGCAGACGGAGAGCGCGATACTGCTCGCATACGACGGCCGTTGGTGGTATAGGTGTAGTCACGATGCTGTAAGGTACCATGGGAGTGTTCGACAAGCTAGCGACTTGGGATACTTGTGATAGCATGAGGTGAGTCGTACAGAGCGCTTCCACTCGAGTCATTGCGTAGCAGACTGAGTTCTGTCAGACCAAGTGATTAAGTAATGGAAGGGCTGTGTAGGCTGGTAGCACCCACCTGCACGTTGCTATGCGCATATAGTCAGTTTGTCCACGTTCCTATGTCAAGGTCATCATTAGGCCTAGGGTGTCAGAACGCCGGGGTAAGATCGTTATAACGAGTTTGATTGCGTGAGCGTAGCGATGCGATGTTAATGTGAGTATACAAGAGTCCGCCATGGATGCTAGTTATGAGAACATGTGTGTGTCCGTCGTGCTTGAAGAAATCAGATATCACCAGTCATTGAATCCTACAATTTTGCCGTCCCATACCCACCAAATCATCTCGTCCTCCTCCGCTGTGGCAGAACCGGCCTCAATACTCCCATCCTGCTCCTGGCCTTCTCGTGCGAAGCCGGTCTCGCTCCTACATCCAATCCACACGCCCTCAATCTTGACGCCTACGTGGGAGGCCTTCTTCTTCGCGCCGACGGACTCGCTCGCGGCGGGGTCGCGCGACGCCTCGTCCAAGAAGGATTGAAGCTGCCCTTCAAGCGTGCGGCTGAGGTTCTGTCTCGGGACCCACGCTGGATGAGAGAAGCGCCGAGGAGCACGGAGAAGGACGTGCATCTGAGTCGGCGCAAGCTCAGCGGATAGGCCGCCGTCTTCTTCGGCACAGGCGTTGGCGAGCGTCCGCGAGAGCAAGCGGTCTGCGCTCCGAAGGATGTGCTGCTCTTCCGAGTGTGTCTGCAGCGGAGCGCAGGTGCGCTGAGGAGTTGGCTTCGAAATATGCTTCTGTGATAACGGGAGAGCGGACAATGGGGCGGGGCTAGCGCCAGCCGATTGTGGTGTTGTTCGTCGAATGCATTTGGGATGCAGGTTCTCGGAGAGAGGAGTGCTGCTCGCCTTAGGGGATCCCGTTGAGGGGCCCGGGTCTGGTAAAACAGTGAAGTGTCGGGTTGATGTTACGAATGTTGCGGGGACATGATCGGATGGTAGCGAAGGCACAGCCGTCGAGGACTTGGGTGAAGGGTTCATCTCTTGAAATACAGTGAATGACTGAGGTGGCGGTTTAGGACGTGGTGTGACGAGATGTGGTTGACGAGGTGAAGCCGGAGGTGTTGGTGAAGGAGAGGGGTGCGAGACGGAGGTGGCAGAGATGCTAATTCTTCGTCTCCGCTGTCTGCTTCATCTTCACTTGAGCTACTTGGGATATCTTCGCTGGCGTCCTCATCACTGTCACTTGTCGTTCGGTGGTCGTCGAGCCTATCATTGCTTGCTTGGTTGTTCAACTGCCTTGTATCACAAGAAATGTCGCTCCCATCGTCGAAGGCGGATCCGGTTTCCACTTTATCTCGTACCTTCACCTCCAGACCGTCGAATGCAACTGTCACCTTGGCCTTCGCCGCTCCAACACTCGGTCCCAGCACCAGTGCCATGTAGGCTTTCCGAGAAGTATATGGTGTCTTTGGCTGCTGATAATCGCATTGATCTGCTTCAGCTTCGGCGAATGCGGTGGAAAGGGAGGCGAAAGTGGTCTGGAGGTGACTGGTTAGAGTATCCACAGAGTTCAAGAGATCCGTGCGCTTCTTCGCAGTGCGGGCATCTGACTGAGTGCCCGGCATTCTAGAGAGCTGCACTACTGGACTACAGGACGTGAACATTCGTCGTGGAAGTACAGACTGCCTTCAAAACACTCACAACGGAATCTGCCCTTTCAAGAATAGGACGTGGCATAACATCGACGTCGCTAGCCGAGCAGCCATTGCGGCCGAAATCTTATCTACATCGAGTGCAACTGCAGGTATTCGGAGCTTTCGATTCTCCTCCTGTTGTGGGGCTTTATTCTCTCCCTCAGAGCTCGGAGCCATGTTTGGTTTGAGTGGTGTCGTGTGAGCATCTGATGGGCTAGTATCTCCTGCGACATTGAGTCTTGAGGTCGTGAGTAGCGGCTCTGGCGCATCAGCTGTTGGCTTTAGCATTGCGCTCGCCGTTCGGGAAGATGAGCGGGGTTGGAGACGAAAATGGTTCGAAATTGGAGGACACAAGGAATTGGCGCGGCCATGCCGCCAAAACGCGACGCGCCATTTAGCGACTGGTCACGTGGCCGGGTCTCCGTCCCCGGCCCGGTAAGTCGGTGTCTACTTCGGCTTTCTGACGCTTGCCTGGGTACCGCTCGCATGGCGTGCAAGCGATATGCCACACGCCTTGACTTATCTCCTCGACGTCGAGCCCAACGACCTCGGACTCATTGACGACGTGCAAGGCTTCGCAGACAAGACCCACGACGGCTACACTTAGCCTAGGTGTTACAGCGGCCCTTCCCTCACTATTACCGCGTACTGATTCATGCTGGGGAGTGTGAGGTGAGTATGGGCTAGTCGATGTACAGTGTTGCTGTAGCTTACATACTCCTCATAGACTGGACCGTCCACAATCATGCACTCCCACAAAACACCTCCGGCTCTCTTCAGTTTCGTCCGGATCGCTACTCTCCTGACTGCACTCCTTGTGTCATTAGGGTCGGGGACAAACTATGTACGTGTGCTTTGTAGATTTGAGCCATGCTTGAAGCTCATCTGACACATAACAACTTATCGCAGGTATTTTCCGGTATGTCTGCTTTATTCGTTGACCGCATACACCCAGTCCCTTCTAAACTTGGCTCTCATTCTAGCTTACGGGCCTCAATTGTCATCTCGCCTCCATTTATCGCATACACAAATGAATGTCGTAGGACTATCGGGCAATAGTATGTTCTATATATCATTTACGCTCGATATTCCGGGCTGAGCTATATGCAGTCGGTGTTTACGGCACCGCACCGTTCTGGGGCTACATAGTGGATAGACGGGGACCAAGACCGCTACTCGCCCTCGCGTTCTTTGCCCTGCTAATAGGTTACTTTGGGATGAAGCACTTTTATGACGCCGGCTTGCCAAAGGATGCTGCCGACCTTCCTTGGTTCTCATTTTGTTTGCTTGTGCTATGTGGCTTCTTAACTGGGATTGGTGGCAATGGCGGCCTGGCAAGCGCGATCAACAGCACGGCTAAAAGCTTTCCTGATAAACTGGTAAGCCCCTTGCGGTTATGTGGCGAGTATACGGATAGTTGATCCACTTTGCAGCGAGCTACAACAGTAGGCCTCGTAATTTCTGGCTTTGGTCTCTCGGCTTTTCTGTTCTCTACTATCGCCCATGTCATTTTCCCCGGAAACACTTCCGAATTCCTCCTCGTCCTCGCAATCGGGACGTCCTTGCCGATGGTTCTAGGCTTCTTCTTTGTCCGACCTGTGCCACTCCCGTCCGATACTGCACCATACTCACGGATAGGCGAAACCCCTGACACCGAAGAAGACTTGGAAGACGAATTCTCGTCAGCCTCACCAGCCTTGTTTCAAAGAGAGAACAATAGTTCAACACACCTGCTAGGATCTTCTAGTGACACCGACTACCACGACGACGCAGCGCTTGACACGGCAATAGAGCGTAGGCACGGGCATGAACCGTCACCTACAGACTATGTTGTTCCATCCTCGCGCGGGGCAGTCGCGCTCAGTCCTACTCGGGCATCGGACAGGGGACATCGCTCGCGCAGCGCGCTGTCGATTTCACGAAGACCTGCGGACCACGGACATGCTCCGTTGTTGGATGGGATGCCCAACATACGGGGAAAGGCTCTGGCGTCTTCAGGAAATTTCTGGCTGTTGTTCTCCATCGTTTCTCTTCGTAAGTCCTACTCGATGCATTCCATCTATTCTATATGTACTGATATAAACCTTAGTGAGCGGAACTGGTCTGATGTGTAAGGGTCAATCAGTGTCATCCTACTAGTCTACATTCTAATGTTGCCACAGATATCAACAACGTTGGTTCCATCTCGCAGGCGTTGTTCGCAAAGGGGAATCCGGAGTTCGATGAGCGGAAAGCAGCCCAATGGCAAGCCACTCAGGTTTCGGTGGTCAGTATCACCAACTGTCTCGGTCGAATCTTAATAGGTACCGCCCGAACCAGGATAGGGGATCTTCTACGGCGTGACTGATATATCCCCTTAGGCATGATCGCCGACGGAGTCAAGAACCACTTCCGTCTGCCGCGATCGCTTTGCATGTCCCTTGTTGCCGGGTTATTCATCGTATCCCAGTTAACAGTGTATGCTGTTGATGACGTGAGCGACCTCTGGAAGGGCAGCTTGCTGTTAGGGCTAGCCTACGGATGCTTGTTTGGGCTGTTCCCTACGATCACAATTGAATGGTTCGGATTGCGTAAGTCTGAATTCTTTCGTCTACTCCATATGTACTCACAGACCGGTACAATAGCACACTTCTCGGAGAACTGGGGCTTCGTGTCGTTGTCCCCTATGATCGGCGGAAACGTCTTCTCCATCGCCTTCGGCCGGAACCTCGACGCCCACGCCCCCGCCGAGCCGGCGATGAACTCTACCGCGCCCTCCTTTTCTTCAGCGTCCAATTCTGCGCTATCTTATTCCTGCTCGCTTGTTGTCCCGCGCCGCGGTGCCATCGTCCGACTCCAGTCACCAGTGTCTCCAGGGCCGAGAATGCTACGCCGGCAGCTTGGTCCTCACCATCATGGCCTGTACGCTGGCGCTAGCGCTCACTGTGTACGCCGGGTGGAAAGATTGGGTAACAGAGAAGAGAAAGCTGCAGTCATTCGTTAGCGCAAGACGCCCACAGGCAGACCGAGAAGTGCTCTGGGATGAGGAACAGTAGACTGTAGATGTTCATACTCCATCAGATTTTCTTGCACATTTTCTTGACCATGTACACCAAGAATAGAGACAGTAACCAGTCATCATCCGATTCAAAGTGGCCGCCTGTACCGACGGTCCAACTCTTTTTGTAGGAACGTCAGTTGAAGTGTGTAGCATGAAGGTTTCTGCACCAGGTTCACATAAAATTTGCAGGATGCAACCTTCAAAACACCTGTCATCTATGAAATTCGGGGTCGAGGAAGACCATCACACGGGTGCTGAACAGTGGGCGTTGAGGATACCGGGGCTTGGCCTGACAGGATTTATTTTGATTTGGTCTCCGCAGCTCTAACTATGTGCGGCCTGTGCTCTTCTTCGAGACCAATCTCTCGCTGTCTCCTAAATTGGCCGCAAGTTCTACAGGAAAAACATCACAGGGCTCATGGTTTCATTCAACTCGGGGGCTCCGCATGAAGGTGAGCAAGCCTTCATAGGCTGCCCATCCAATCGCACCGCTTAAAACCTTGCGAGACAGGCGTAGCGTGGCTCCGTCGAAAAAACCAAGGGCGCCGCGTTGCTACACGCAGCTCGGTGTCAGTGGTATTCCAGCCAGTCGATATGCAGTGCTTGCCTACCTTCCAAATTGTGGCGAATGTCCTAAGTATTCCTTCGTATTCCTTCTCTTTGCGGACCTGCATCTTTGTCTGGATTTTATGCATACGTCGGTATAGCAAGAACACGATGATACAGGACGCCTACCTTTACGACGTCGAACGGATGTGTGAGCATCGTAGCAGAGTGCGCCTGCACCGGCGGCTGAGAAGCTATGCACGCCGGCTGCATGTATCGAAGAGGATGAGGGTACTAGACGACCTGCGGATATGCGTCAGCAAAAGCATCAAAAATTTATCTCAAATGGGCCTACTAGTCTTATCTTTGATGCTCTCATAAAAACGACAAACAAGCCTGCGTAGGGCGCATCCCGCAATGCTGAGGAGACATATCCTGTAAAAGTTCCGACGGTCCCGCACGTACCATAAGGCGCAAGGCGTGCCACAGACTGTCGTACGCATATAAGTTGCTCTGAAACTGAAGTTAGTCTCACAGCAACTTCGTAGGGCGTAATTGTCTAAATAGACGGGTGAAACATACCTCATAACGGGCCTTGAGAACAGTAAAAGGATTTAACACAAAGCCTACTGCAGATCGTGTAACAGCCCCGGCCATGAGGTTCCCTTCGCTTGTGAGTTTCGGGAGCGTAGTGCTGTGTCGCTGGGGCTCGCGGGCCGGAAGTGTGGACTGCAGCGAAATATGGCGAAGTTGCCATCAAAGTGCGAAGCTGATTGAGCCCCGTGAGGTAGAAAGCAACTCCTGGTATGTTACTAGCCATAAATGTCAGCGTCACGGCGCATGGCACACAGAATGTTTGATCTCAAACGCACCGGAATAAAGTCGCAGTCGTACCACGCCATAGCCCTGCGGGACCGTCAGACCGCAAAACCTCTCTTGCCGTATTAAGGATTCGCGTGCCATGTCTTGCTCTCGGATTAGCGTGGGTCGGCGCCCGATGAGGACTCGGAAGTCCTTACGGCGAGCTAGAAACGCTACCGTCACCTTGCTGCATGCGAGTCTTCAGCAAGTTTACTGAAGCAAGAGTAAGTACTCAAACAACACTTGTAAATCGTGAAAATGTTTACATGGCTGCAGTGTTACTGCCGAAGCAAAACCCGATAGGCCAGCTGGAAGTGTGCATTTCAGAACAATTCAGTCCTGGCAGAGTGAAATACTGAGCCTACCTGAGAGGAGATGCTCGCCAACGTTGCTCATGACGGTCAAGGCTGCGCTGTGGAAATATTTCGAGTAATTATACCAAGCAACAGTCCGTCCAAAAAATCTGAAGAAACGAGGTCAAGGTGTAAGGCAAGTAGCAGAGCACGCTGAGGCAGCTGAGCATGCCGTAGCAGACCCGCCAAAGACCCGCGTCTGCAAAAAGCGACCACGTAAGCGGTCATAGTCATCCTTCATGGGCGTCTATTCCCTACCTTGCTCACTGCCGCAGATCCTTCTCCTCGCTTTCAACGCACCTCTGCCATCCCCAGGCAGCTACCTCGAGTTCATCGAGAAGCCGCATTACTCTCAGCCAGAAGCTTCTGAAGGGCTGTTATATATAACGAAGTATAGCCAGGCAGACATGGCCGCAACAGTGCACTTGGCTACGGATCCCGCAGCCCCTCCGAGTCCCAGCGACCTTAGGGCAGTGTTCACATTCGACTTGAGCGATAACGAGGACGAGGAGATGGAAGAAGAGTGCGAAGAAATGTACGAGGCGAACGAGCGGAGTTTCAAGGATACCGTGCATGGCTGGAGTGAGTGTCGCTTTCTGCGGGTAGGTTACGACGAGCGGTATTGACCAAGCTCCGACGCGAATCTCGCACAGTCAAGCTCAGCAAACGTATCTGCAAGATTATAGACACGTACGTACGCGAAAGAAAACGTGTTAAGGGGCGTGCTGACACCCTGTGCAGTCCGCATTTCCAGCGACTTCGTCATGTGAAGCAACTCGGTACCTCCTACTATGTATGGCCTGCGGCTTCGCACAATCGATTCGAGCATTGCCTTGGTACGTGGTGTACATCATGTGACTATACATGCGCATAACACGTTGGTTTGGCCAGGTGTCGCGCATCTTGCGCAGCTGCAAATCACGGAATTAAAGAAGAAGCAACCCAAGCTCGGTATCACGCAGCAAGACATAGACTGTGTTACCATTGCAGGCCTATGTCACGATTTAGGTCACGGCCCGTGGAGTCATGTCTGGGACTCGATGTTCATCCCAAAAGCATTGTGAGTGGCATGTGTGCTGTGCGTCGAGCGCTGAAGTGACGCCGAGGAGTGGCCAGGCCGGGAAAGAAGTGGAAACATGAAGATGCGTCGGAAATGATGTTCGACGACCTCATCAAGGAGCCAACTGTAGAGGTCAGCGAGGAAGAAGCTACCATAGTCAAAGCTCTCATCGCAGGTGACAAATCTCGATGCCCGTAGGTCTCCCCGAACTTGCTGTATCGTAACTCCACTTACATCTTGTGCAGAAATTTGAAGGATAAGCCTTTCCTGTTCCAAATTGTGGCAAACAAGTGCAATGGCCTCGACGTCGACAAGTATGTACATGAGACGTGGTGTATGTGCGGTATGCTGACGAAGTACCCCCAGATTCGACTACATTGCTCGTGATAATCACGCCATTGGGCAAGGCGAGAACGTGTCCCTGACGAAGTACGTTGTATGTGTATTCTAGCTGTCAGTAGATTAACGTCCTGCAGGCTTATTCACTCAGCCCGAGTTATTGATGGCGAGATATGCTACGACATCAAGGACGCTAATTCTGTCTACGAACTGTGCTGGTCGCGTTTCAGCTTGCATAAGCGAATATACAATCACAAAACAGGTAGGTTCATACTCCGTGAAATCAAATAAGATTTCTCAACGGTAGACCTGGCAGCCAAGGCTATCGAGTACATGCTCATTGACGGTATTCTTGCTGCTGAGCCGTTCATGAAGATCGCGGAGCAGATTGACGATCCCAAACGCTTTATGCACCTCACGGATGACATCAAGTCCCGCATAGAATCGACCACTGAACCTGTAAGCTCCTCCTCCGTCTCCGCGTTTCTCGCCTTATGTGACCTGTTGTATGATCTCAGGAGCTGCAACCCGCCCGAGATATCTTCCATCGCATCAACACCCGTGACCTTTATAAGTGGGTCGAGTTCAAGGTGTACCCCTGGAGTGTGAAGGACCTCTGCAAGCGTGATATCACCCCGGAGTCCATTGTCGCTGCAGCGAAAAAGATCGCAGCGCAGGAGCGAGCCACGAGGTTCGATAGCGGGGAGGGAGAACATCTTGACGATTCCCTCACTGCAGAACATGTCATCGTGTCTTTGTCAGAGATGCATTACGGCATGAAAGCGGAGAATCCCTTGAAGTACGTCAAGTTCTACTCAAAGCGTCAGCCCAATCGTGAGTATTCTCGATTGCCATGGGCATCTGCCATAGCTGAATACTGACCATATTGCAGGTGCAAAGTACGCGGAAGCGGGAGACATCTCGAACATCATGCCCGAAGCATTTGGCGAAGTCATGCTGCGGATATATACTCGCGACGAAAAGTGGGTTGATATATGCCTCCTTCGTCTTGCGACGCGTATAGGTGCTCAACACGACTTTTAGGTATCACGACCTGATCCAAAAGGGCTACCGTGGCGTTCTCCGAGACATCCGCGAAAAGCTCGAGGGCGAGAAGGCCCACGATGACCTCCTCGACTCTCCTAAAGTGGCACCAGAAGACGGACCGTCAAAACCTCGTGCTGGACCCGCGCAGGGCCGGCGGGTGATGTCCAGGGTGACGAGCTTGCGGCTCGCACCGGAGGGCGACGGCGAGCCGGAGGTGACGCCGTTCAGCGGGAACCAATTCACGGACGTCCAAAACACGGAGAGTCCGCGCGGCAGGCGTGCATCGCGGTCGAAGAGTGCTAAGCGGGATCTTGAGGGTAGGTCTGCAAGTCCGCCCAAGAAGCGGAGCAGGTTAGCGAGGTGGGTGCAAGTTTTGTATGTCTGCAGGTCGGTGCTTACGGTAAAATATTATAATAGGGGATGAGGGCATGAGGCTATGCGATTGTCATTTAGAGAGAATGTTGAACATTGCTACTCGGAAGTACACATGTACGGACTGGTCACATAATATTTATGCTACTCAGTACTTCATTCAAATGGGCAGCATCTCTCGCATGCGTGACTTGCACAAGCAACCCACCTTCTCCAGTCGTCTCACGCAATGAGAAAAAGATGTTGAACTTATAACAAATCCCCTATCCTCTTATGTACGTGCAGAACATACAGCACGAGCACAGCAGGATGTGGGAAGTGCGCTGGACCCCTCAGGTTATGCCTAGGCGTCCAGCTGCAGAACTTGGTCGACCAGATCGACGGCGCATCACAAGGATGCTATCACCGACGGTTACCAGATACGGCTCGAGGTTACGTCAGGAGCTCTACGCTTTGAATCACGCTCAGCGCCTACCGCCACAGCTCACATATACTCAGACACCGACCACCACCTTCGCCTCGTAAATTAGGCCATGCCACCAAGGCTCAATAAGCGGCAGCTGCGTGAGCTCGAAGAACTGCAAGCTCTCGATACCAGCCATACGGAGGAATTCGCAGAGGAAATACCTAGCTCGCCTGAGCCGGGCGTGCCTTCTAAAAAAGCAACCGGCGGATTCGCTGCCGTGAGTACAATCCATATCTGCGCCACTGAATCTATAGTGGCTAACTGTCTTAGCTGATGTCTGCTGGAGACGGTGAAGAGGAAAGCGACTCAGAGGAGCTCACGCGCGCTTCGAAAACCAAGAAGGCTAGTAAGCTGCACTGTTAGCAGAAAGCCTGGCGTTGAGCTAACGTCCTACAAGTAGAAGAAAAAGAAAAAGAAGGCACCTGGAGTATCGACTCCTGCTACGCCTGCTCCAGCCCCAGTCGTCAGCACCCAGAGCCTTGAACCTGATGCGCAACCTACACACTCGACATCCACTGCTCCCAATGCGGAAGCAAAGAAGGAGAGGAAAGCTTTGAAGAAGCAGAAAGCCAAGGCGGCGAAGCAGGATGGGGACGACCTTGACAAAGCACTAGCGGAACTGTCACTCAAGTACCCAGAGCTGAAGCAAGCGGTCCAGAATGCTCCTGCCACCAAGTCATCGAGCGCATTCTTCTCCTTGCTTGCAGTCTCACTGGCGCATCTTGACGCAGAGGGGGAAATGAAGAAGTTCTTTGGTGCTAAAGTGGTATCCGCCTCGAAGGCTTCTGGATCGGGCCCGTCCGCTGGTGCGCAGGGTAGACGTCAGCCTACAGCCGTCCGTTCAAATCTCACTCGCCCTCAGCCTACATGGTGGCCAGCAAGCCATAGGCAAGGCCTTTCCTCCCGCATGCTTACTCAAGAAGAAATAGAGGATCAGCAAACAAGACATTCGTGGACTACCAATGTCGCGGGAGAGAAGATTTGGACAGTGGAGTACAGTAAAAAGTACAAAGGATGGACCAAAACTTTTATTGGCATGGTCATGGTTGGAGGTGAGTTCCTTTAGTGCGTATATAGTCTGACACTTATCAATGTTTGAAGACCCGGAGGGATTATTCCAGCTATTAAGAGCTTTCCCTTATCACGCAGACACTCCTGCAGCTTTCCGAGGTGTATTTCCACCGCGAAGGTGAGTTTACTCGCTCGCAACAAGTGCAGTGGTATTTATCTCGAGGCCAGAACACAGTACTGCCGCGGACTTCATCGACCGAGCGCTGTTCACGTATGAGCGAGCATTCGTAGGCGCATTCAACCTCACAAGCGGACTGAATCGTCTGGATTTCGACCGAGTTGAGAATCGTCCGTTTTTCCTCGCCATTCACCGACAGGTGTCGTGCGTCAATTTTTTGCCTCATACTTCAGTGCGCTAAGATTTACACTGTTGTAGGGACTTGCATCGACGAGGTTGTGTTCGCACGGCGTTTGAATTCGCTCGGCTATTGTACAGCCTAGATCCTTCGACCGACCCTCACGGTGCCCTTCTACATCTCGATTTTCTCGCAATCAAGGCCGGCATGCAGCAGTGGCTGCTGGATCTGTGGGACGCCCAGTGCAAGCTGACAGAAGCGGAGTGGGGCGGTAGAGCTCATGTATGTGCTTTGCCTGGGTGGGCGTATGCTCGTGCATTGGCTCTATTTGCTCAAGAGGAGGCAAAGGAAGATGAGGTGCGCTGTCTCGTCAGTATCCGTTCGTCCTCATACTTATGAAAGTGTATATATGCAGGGGCATAAGGATAGTACTGCTGCACTGATTGAAGCCGTGACTGCATTCCCATCTGTGGTCCCGCTTTTAGCCGACAAGGCGGACATATCGCTTCCTGGGGTCATACGAGCGCATCAAGCCTTCCGCATACATACGGATGCCAGGTAGGTCGGTTGAGCTGTTATGTGTCGAGTTTACTAACGACAGCTGTAGCACGTTACCGGTGGACTCCGACGCAATCTTGCATCTGTTATCTCACCTGTATGCTCTGAGGTCTTCGTCATTGTGGAAGGTGAAATCCCGGTCTGCTTGGTTCGCGAAGACGGTCAGCTCGCTGGAGTCGGCACTTTCTTCCACGACCTTTGGTACCTCCTCAAAGCCCTCTTCGCCTTCGCCCCCACTTCTACGATCTGTTTACTCTCAACCCGCTCTCCAATATTCCATATACCGTCACGTTATGGTCTTGGAGTCGTTCACGCGCGCCGGTCGGCTCTTCGGATTTCTGCCGCCTAACGTTACGCTGGCGAAGCAACTGGCGTGCGATCCTCTCCCTCCGCCTACGAAAGTGAGCGAGTACGACCCGGACTTCTTCCAGGGCGCGGAGGACCCGATGGCTACTACGCCGGGCACGAGGCGGGAGAATGAGAGGAGGCTGGAGCGGCTGATACCGGATCCCGTGTTCAGACGGCAGCTTCAGGTCGGATCCTGTCCTCTCTCATCTTTAGATAGCATTCTAATCTTACAACATCCGGCAGGACTTTTTCGCAGGCAATCCCCAGTTTGCCGAACGCTTCCCCGGCGGCCTCGTCCAGTTCGCGCAACTGGCAGCACAGCTGCCGGAAGAGGCCCTCGAGGACATGATGATAGACGCAGTCAACCAGGGCGCAAATGCCGAGGGCCGAGCGCAGGGCATGCCGGGGCAGATGCCCGGCATGGCAGTGTTCGACGATGTTCCGGGCTTAGCCCAAGCGGAAGACAACGACGTTGAGATGGCTGACGAAGAGGCGCCCGATGACGAGGACGAGGAAGAAATTGAGGCTACAGTGAGTGCCTCGCAAAATCTTCACTTTCCTCACTAAAACCATATGTATAGCCGTTACCGGTGCGGCTTCTACGCAACGTCATGAACCGATTCTGGGGCGGCGGTCAGAATGACGACGAATCGTCTGATGAAGAGGGGGATTTGCGCGATGAGCAAGGGGTCGACTGAACGAAATCGAGGCGAGTAAATTACAGATAACATATGCACACTATTCGCGTACTTGGTGCAATTCAATGCACTGTTCATGAAGCCCTGCCAAGGCCAGACCGCATTTTACCAGGGCTAGACACTAATACGTGGTGGTGTATATAGCAGCGGCCATAACAGTACGTCTTTCCGCTCAGGTCAATCATTTCCTAACGCTAACAGTACATTAGGCATGCGCAGATGAAACCGCGTGGTTCAGTCCGGTGTTCCGCGCTTTTTTTTTGGCGGAGTGTGGCACGCCGTCAGTACGCCGACGACCATCCGAGAGCAGATCCGAGGACAAAGTCTGCTTCAATAACTCAAACAACTTGGGTCATATGATCAACTATAGCCTTCGGTTCCGCTAAATTCTGCTTCTGAAGCTCGGCACGTCTGGAGTCCAATCATTTTGCGGTGAGCTTGCTATGTTGAAGGACTGCGTAAGATCCGCTTCGCTCTGCCCACCTGGCTACGGTTGCGCGCAGGACGAGAATCTGACTGATCTACGTATGTGTGCCTCACATTCTAGCCCTCATTTGTTTTATCTGGTAAAGCGGAGGTTGCTCTGACCTTTGTGGCGG
The DNA here is from genome assembly GCA_024811115.1 of Terana coerulea. Lineage (NCBI taxonomy): Eukaryota > Fungi > Basidiomycota > Agaricomycetes > Polyporales > Phanerochaetaceae > Terana > Terana coerulea. The sequence continues at coordinate 26,605 of JAKOGH010000239.1, forward strand.
CGCGCACTGCGTCTACCAACATACTGATGGTTGTCATCCGCCCAATCGACCAACATCTACCGCCCTATACATGGTATTTATTTCCCCAGTTACGTCACGACTCTATTTGCTGGTCTTCTTTTCAGGTTCTTCTCCGGGGGATTGTCCGGGACAAACCTGGAGGTCATGCAGTTCACATTAGACATCGAAACTCAGTGAAAGCCGCGAGCTTCACCCGCAAGCCTTCGTGCACCTTCCTCCCTCCAAACGGCGAGAGGAAATCTTTTGCTCCGACTGCCCCGCGCGACACGCCGGGCCTTCCATTTATGCCAGCGTTTTTCCCGCCTCCGCATATTATCCGTTTGGGCAACGCGGTGGTCATGACGGCGGTCATGCTCTCGCAGCGCTGCAGCCTCATGAAGCATATGCACACCCGCAAGAACCGACGGCGTATATAAGAGGGGACGTTTGGGGGACTGAAGCTGCAACAGCTGAAGGCTCGTCTAGCAAGGACCGTCCACAGTCACTCACAAGATGTTCGCTGTCACCGCCCTCCTCGCTCTCGCCTCTGCGGCTCTCCCCACCGTCGTCGCCCACGGTGGTGTCCTCTCGTACGCCAACGCCGGAAAGTGGTACCAGGGATGGTGCGTACATTTGTAGAGGCGGCTCCGTTGAATGGTGTTGATTGAATGAATATGTGTAGGGCTCCCTACAACACCCCCACCGGCCAGACCAGCATCCAGCGCCCTTGGTCGACCTAGTGCGTATAAGATCTAGTGCAGTGTTGATTTATGCGCTCATGGTGCGACGTGTAGCAACCCCATCACCGATGCCACCTCTACCCAAATTGCGTGCAATGACGACGGCACCGCGGGTGCTCTCCAGCTGACCGCCACCGTCGCCGCCGGCTCTGCCATCACCGCGTACTGGAACCAGGTCTGGCCGCACGCCATCGGCCCCATGCTCACCTACCTCGCTCAGTGCCCTGGCTCGAGCTGCACGGGTGTCAATGCCAACACGCTCAAGTGGTTCAAGATTGACGAATCCGGTCTGCTCTCCGGTACCGTTGGCAGCGGCTCCTGGGCCGACGGCCAGATGATCGCACAAAACTCGACCTGGACGACGATGATCCCTTCGTCCGTCCCCTCCGGCAACTACCTCATCCGCTTCGAGACCATCGCTCTCCACTCGCTGCCCGCTGTGAGTTCTCTCGCGCATGTGCTTTGCGAAACAGAATGCTGACCGCCGTCGTGTGCAGCAATTCTACCCCGAGTGCGCGCAGCTCTCCATCACCGGCGGCGGCAGCCTCGCGCCCACCGCCGCAGAGCTCGTCAGCTTCCCCGGCGCGTACAGCAACAGCGACCCGGGTATCAACCTCGACGTCTACTCCAACGCCGCGCAGACCCAGACCACGTACGTGATCCCCGGCCCGCCGCTGTACGCCGGCGCGAAGGGCACCTCCGCGCAGAACCCCCCGCCCCCTGCCGTAAGTCACGTCTTCGCCTTGCACAGTGCATAAGCGAACTGACATGACATGTGTGCGCAGAGCACCGCGTCCGCGCCGCACTCGTCCTCCGCCTCCGCCTCGAGCGCCCCGCACTCGTCCTCCGCGAGCGTCCCCAGCGCGTCCTCCGCCGCCGGCACCGTCGCGCAGTACGGCCAGTGCGGTGGCCAGGGCTACACCGGCCCCACCGTCTGCGCGTCCAACTTCAAGTGCACGGTCTCGAACCAGTACTACTCGCAGTGCCTGTAGGTGCCTCGCGGTTCTCGGTCTGTATGTAGCTGTGAGCAGGATATGGCCTCGGCAAAAGTTGTCTCTGTAGTAGTGTAATGTGTCTCATATAGCAATGCAACCGATTTCGCCAACCTCTCTCCAATTCCCTTGTGTTAGGAATTGGGTGCGACCCTGAGTAGTTAAAGATACGTATCAGAGGGACACCCCTTTTGCTGTCCACATTTCCAGGTGACCTGGCGCGCAGTGGTTGTCGCCCTTGAATTCACCCACACAGTAGCGGACGAGATTCGGTGCTTCCCGATCCTGTGCTCACCAATATTCCTCATGCAGTGGTGTCTGGTTCGTGGTACCATGTCTACTGCTGGACGTGCTTACCGCGGTACCATTCACACCGTGCACGTGGTGGACAAAATTCGGCGCTGGCCCCCACTGTTGAGTGTTTTGCGCACTGCAGTGATATCGCAGACCCCCTCGTGAGAGGGACTGACATGTCAATGTAAGGGCCTTGCTCAATGCCAGGATATTCTTCTATTCATTATTCCCTAATAAAGTCCCTGAGGATACGTACGCTACAATAACGAGGCAAGAAGTACACAGTGGAGAGAAAGATGCTACAACCAGCCACATGCGGGCATGTCCATGAATCGTGAACGGGTGACGTGAGTAGACTGTGTGGATGAATGGTGGGGTGCGCGAGTGTTGTAAAGGACAGAACGGATGATGGATATAGGACGGGGACACGCGGGCGGAAGACTCCAGGAGGCTCCATACTCAAATCAAGGTAAGCTCGGTATACCACTGGTACGCGCTCGCGAGGAGCACCTTCTCGTACTCCTGCCACTGCGTCGCCGTCTCCTGCTTGACCTGCGCGCGGTACTCGTGCCGGATGGACTTGATCGTCATCTTGAACGCGGCCGAGATGGGGCGGTGGTCGGACACGTTCGCCTCGTAGCGCACGTAGTTCAGCTGCTGCACGCGCGACGGCTCGCGGCTCCGCCAGAGGATGCGGTCGCACCACGCCGGCACGCGCCGCTTCTCGCTGCTGTCGTACTCGTCCGACCGGCGGTCGTACTTGTACGTCGGCAGGAAGGTGAGCGGGCCCTCCATGAAGGTGCGCAGCCGGAAGCCGCGGTTCAGCTTCATCTCCTTGAGCAGCTGGTCCTGAGAGTGCAGATGAGCCATGTTGCCGGCTTTGATGTGCGCAATGACGGCGTCGCGGCGAAGGTCGATGCGGTAGTTCATGTCGCCGTTGAACTATAGACAGGTGAGACATGTGCCCACACGCTGGATTGATACACTCACAAAGACGACTTCATGATCGAGAACCATCGACCCGTCACCGCCGTTGACGAAGGCAATAGGCTCTTCTGGCACCACGGCGTCTGGAAAGAGCGACCCGTTTTCCATGAAGGCAGCGACGTCCGCATTCCGCTGGCGAATATGCGTTTGTCCTGCAGCCAAGTGGCAGTTGATAAAACAAATGGAGGTATCATCCATTGTGAAGCGAGCAATGATACCTCCCTGTTTGTCCACATTAGCAAATGTTGCAGAACATCGAATTCTGCACATACCTTGTTTCCGTAGCGTCCGCCCATCCCCCGTTTAATGGTAGTAACAGCGATATCCTTCAGCGCGTCGCGGTGTGCATCCTTGACAAAAATGCAACTGAACAGCCCAACGAGATTTTCGGTGTGTATGACAGTGTACGGCTGCTCGGGAGGCATAGCGACCCTCACGGCCAGGACAAGGCGGTCGTACCACTTCTTATACGACGTCGTCACGCGCTGACTCAGCGCGCCGTCGGTGTGGCGGTTCTTTCCGCCGAGTAGCACCGTCTTCGCCGCCATCTTCCGGCTCTCGAGATCGACGAGCTCTTGTAAGCCGAAAGAGATTATATCTGGCGAGTCGACGCTGGTAAGGACGTCTTGGAGGAAGCTTCCGTTCACGGGATCGGCGCTGAGTGCGTCTGGTTTCGCAGAGTCCAGGTTCCATGAGACGACGAGGACCTTGAGGTCGCGGAACGTGCTGAACTCCTGCTCGCGCTTCATCATCTCCTGGTCTGCGGTCCAAGATTCAATACCGCGCCCAAAAATTGACCAAAATAGACGCACCTATCCAATCGACGCCAAGCAGCCCGTCCCAAAACTGTATCCGCTCATCCCTTCCGATACTGAACACCGACAACTTGCCCAGCCTCTGTATACTCCACGCATCGACCACGAGCTTCAACACCGGCAACTTCTGGTGCGCCATCCAGTTGTTCGTCATCACCCACGGCTTCGCCGTCACGTCGTACACCGCAATCATGCCTTTGCGTCCGCCGGCCCACAGGCGCCCGTTCACGCCCTCGAGACAAAGCACGTCCGACGTCGAGACCTTGACGACTTCGTCGCACGCCGGGAGCCCGTCCTCGGTGTCGAGTCTCCAAATGCTGACGTGCCCGCCCTCGTGGCCGAGATACACCCGGTCGGGCTGCGTCTGCAGCACCGTGCCGGACGTCACCGCGCCGAGGTGCTCGGTCGGCAGGAGGGACTTGCCCGTCGCGCCGGGCGTGAAGATGTCGTAGACGCGCACGATCGGCCCGCGCGAGCTGCTGCCCGCGCCCTGCCCGCCCGCGTCGCGTGTGGACGTCCAGAGCCGCCCGGCGAGGACCTTCGCGAACTCCTGCTTGTCCGCGATGCGCACGACGCGCGGCGGGGTGTACGCGAGCCCCGCGTCGACGTCGCCCTGCGGGTCGGGCGCGAACACGAGCGCCTTCCCGGTCTCGTCGAGCGTGACCATCGACTGGCCGTGCCGCGCCATGTGCGTGACGGCGTGCGAGTGCACGCCGAGCTTCGTACCGACGATGAGCCCCGCGCGGACGTCGAGCTCGAAGAGGTGTCCGTCCTTGGTGCCGATCCAAAGGTAGCTCCCACGGTCGGTCTCCTTGCTGGCGGGCCTGAACTCTAGAGCCGTCACCTTGAAGTCCTTTGCCTTCGCCTCCATGCCCAACGCTCTCGAATCAAGGTCGTGTATCGGGATGTCAGCCTCAGACAAATCGTAGATTTTGATGTGATGGCCATGTGCAACCGCGACGATGAATCCTGAGGCGACGGCAACGCCGACATATGCAGGAATGTAGATGTTCGATGGATGGAAGGGATGGGCATCTAATTTCGGCGGGCGGCGCGAAGCACGACTTGAGTCAGGGAGGAGCTCCACCTTGACCTTCAGCTCATCATCATCTTCCTCGCTTGACGATCCTGAAAGGGCCTTCCTCGCTGGTGGCAACTTGTCGCCCAGCGCGATCGTCCGCGTCGGCGGCGGGAGATGCGAGCCGAACAATTTGCGCTCGGTAGGTAGCACAATCGTATTATGTATTATCGGGGGTGGGGAAGTAATGTATGATGTCTGCCCTTCCTCTGGCGATATTTGCAGGTTGTCAAGGGCCGGAGGACTAATCTTCTGCGATGCGTCGGTCTGATATACGGAGCGATGTCTCGGAGGGGCGCGCACACGACGCGAGCTCTGCTCGTCGCGGACTGGTATCTGACCTGTGCCTTTGCGAGCGGGAAGCGGTGGCGGCGTTCCGGATGGACTGGACGTATCCGAGGGGATGGTGTTGAGCGACACCTGCCGCGCAGTCGCTGCACCTTTTGGACGGGGAGGCGGTCGAGGTGGAGGAGAAATCGGGGACCTTGTGGGTGAGGCTGTTACAGTGGGCGACGGGTCATGCAAAGATTCAGAAGAAACGGTGGAAACTGAGGAGGAAGATGCTACGCTGTCGGAGGAGGCTTCCCTATGGTGGTGCGCCGCTGAACCGCCGTTGGCTGGAGGTCCGTTCCGACGATTAGGTAGGGGCGGACGCACGGGAGGGCTGTCGTTGCCACTGTCAAATGGGCCGTGTAACTGTATAAGGGGAGTTGAAGGATCTGGAGAAGTGCTGAGAGGGAAGGAATGTCGTGGTGCCCGCGAAGGCCCTGCAGGGCTAAGCAATGCGGCGTCAACGGGCGATGTCACTGCTGCTGCAGAGTGGGATACCACCCGAGGCGTGGCATTCAGAGGTCTGGCCGGTGGAGCTACAGGGCCTGCGTTCCTGAAAGGGGCTATCAGCAAACCACCCTGTTGAGCTCGCTCATCTATGACCAACTGCAGATGACACCATGGCGAAGACTCTGAATTTGCAGCGGATCGTGAGAGCTCAACAGCAGATATTCCGTGGGTTTTACAGCTCAACTGAACGACTGCAGAGAATCGTCACGATGTCGAGTTGGCCACAGTCCTGAACATTTATCCAGATAGCAGGAATAGACCATACGTGCACATGAACAGGCACCAGGGAATTACAGCAGCCTGGCGCGATGAAAGGGCAGTCATTGCATTTTGCGAATACAAGTGAATATCTGGAAGCCACCAACGGTCCACATACGGCGTGCGCCTAACTCCCAAACAAGACAGGAGCGGGACTCACCCGAACTTGTTGATCAGCGAAGCGACTCCAGAGCCACCAGTAACTGCGGCAGCCTCTTGAAGTACAGCGGGCGGCGGCGGCGGCGGCTTTCTTGAAAGCAACGCAGCCTTCGCCAGGGGTAGGGGCTGCTAGTCGGAGACGGCGGTCCGCTCTCCACCTGCACCGGACGCATGAGCGGGCTGTTCGTGACCGACGATACCGGGGAGTTCCCTTTCGATCTAGGCGGCGGCGGAGGGGCGGCCTCTTGCCACCGACATGGAGGTCCGAGGAAGAGGCCGCCGCACGCAGGGAGCGCGGGCTGGTCGGCGGCTTCTGTTCGCTCGTTATGGACACCGCGCGCGGCCGCGACGGGCTGCACGCTTCCGGGGAGAGCAGGTCGCGCGCATTGCCAGCGGGCCGGGGCAGCGAGGTCGTCGAGACCGTCGGGGACGACTCCGCCGCGAGCTTCTCGAATCTTGAGCGGAGGGAGCTGACGGCGGGTGTGGGTGTATGCTCGACGTGGGGCGGCGACTGCGAGAGCATCGTGAGGGGCAGTGAGACGACCGGCGACCACAGATATTAGTCTGCTTCAAGCAGCAGAGACTGAGAATTATGTGAGACAATATGGAGAGGCGGAAGTAGGGAAACGGGGCGTCGTCGTTCGAGGCGAAGTGGCGGCAGGCTGCAGGCTGGACTCGCGCTGATCGCAGCCACGCGGCTTCGGCACCCGCCGACGCCGTGAAACTCTCATTGGTGTCTTGGACTGGAGCGACCTCTCACTAGATCTCACTCCTCGACGTCCACTGCGCCTCAAGCTCAAGGCCTCACGCGCACGCTCGACACGCGTCATGGCGCGACACACTGCACACGCGGGGCACGGACAGGTGACAGGACACGGGCGCTAGTTACACCACGCAGGACCAAGGGTTCGCGCTCTGGAGGGAAAACGAGTTATCTAAAAAGGTGAGAAAGGGCACTACAAGACGTGTAGTTATCAGTAAGCTTCCTTTCCTGTATGCTGCGATCGCGGAGCGTGCACTCACCTGGCGTGGCGTGCTCAGTCGCTCTATGCGGCCAATCTCACTCGACGACGCGTTTTGGCCAGGCCAGGCAGACGATGGATTCCGGTGAGTGGCTGCGTTTCCTGTGCTCTCGTCTGCTAACGTGTCCTCTCCCTCGCCTCCAAGCCCCTCTCCTTGTCCCCCTAGCAAACCTGTTCCCGCAACCACCGTCTGACCTCGTACACCAAACGCGCGCCCTCCGCACCGTACTCCGCAGAGTAAAAACGCATTCTCCGCGTCGACCTAGGTACCAGACCTTGAAAGTGGCGTTTTCTGACTCGCCCGAATGAGGGCTACGCGGGAACGTCTGTTGCAGGTCAGTACACGCGAACCTCGTTGAGATTTCGCAGAACCTCACCCAATTCTCGACGTTGCAGACGTCTCCTCCGGCGTGTTTGCCTCTAGATCACACGCCTGGGTACGGCGATACTGTGCCAGCTTCAATTGTGCCCTTGTCCGCTTGCATGCCGGCCGCCGGACTCACGTCTGTTGCGGAACGGCCATTTCGAACCTCCGCAAATGTCGGCAACAGTGCGCGAATGGCATCGACGCCTGGCCGCGACGCTGGCCGACGCAACGAACCACATTCCAAGTCAGTACGACCCCATCTCACTCGGGAATGCCAAAAACTCACCAGAGGCTTCCACAGAACTCTCTTCCTTCCTACGCGCCGATCGTCGCGAAGGCACCCCGACGCACGCCCGGCCAACGGCACGACGCACAAATGCGCGCGCAGGCCAGACCCCGGTCGGGGGACGGCGATACGTTGCGGAATCGCGAAATTCGCTCCGACGCGTCGCGTAGCCGCGGCCAGCCGTCGCCTGCGCACGGCGCGTCCACGCGTCGAGGCGTCATCGGTGCCCAGCGGCTTGCGCCGGACCACAAAGCCGCACAACGTCGGCCGCGGGACGGCGATACGTTGCGGAACGACGAAATCCGCCCCGGAGACTCGGGACAGCCGCCGTCCCTCCGTCGCGCACGCACTGCACGCCGCGCGTCGACACGTTCATGTCGTCCAGGGGCGTTGCTTGGGCCATGAAACGCCCGGGGCGTCGGTCGTGGGACGGTGATCTATCGCGGAACGACGAAATTCGCCACGGCGCGGCCTCTTCATCCCAACGACGCGTGCTGCCCGCACGCGTCCATCGCAACGGCCATCCGACAGCACCAGCGGGGCTTCAGGACGCACTGTCGACGACATGCCGGCACGGGGACCTCGGTCGCGGGACGCCGATCTGTTGCGGAACGGCTAAATCGACCATCAGCATGACAGTCGCAGCGGCTCGTGAACCCGCACGCACCTCGCCTGTTCACCAGCCGCACAGACGGCGGCCACGCCCATCCCGCGCGACGCACGACGGTGAGGATGTTCGTCACGGGACGCCGTTCTGTCGTAGAACGCCACAATGGGTCCACAACGCGCCCGGTAAAGGCGAAGTCGGCGAGAACGCGACCTCGCAGGGCCCTCACGGGCCCTGCTCGGGGACGAGGGAACCTGGTCAGGGAGGCTTCACGCGTCGCGGTCGAACCGCAGGGCGGCGTACGCGGCGGCATCTCGCAGCGCGTTGTCAAAATCTCGGCGCGCGAGGCATCGTTCTCGCCTGAAGACGAAAACACGGGCGTCTATTGAAAGCCAGCCGGAAAGGCGTCTGGAGCATGGTCGTCGAGCGTACCTGCGTCGCCCGCGTGCCACCGCTACCGCCTCTCGCAGAGACCGACGCGGTGACGAAGAGACCTCGCAGGGCCCTCGCGGGCCCTGCTCGGAGACGAGAAGCCCTCGTCGGCGTCGCTGCGGGTGTTCGCGTCGAGCTGCAGGGCGGCACACGCGACGGCATCCCGCAGCCCATTGTCAAAATCCCGGCGCGGGGGCTTCGTTTTCGCCTGGAGATGAACACACGGGCGTCTATTGACAGTCAGCCCGAAAGGCCTCGACAGGATGAGTTCAGGGCTTACCGACACCGCTATTCTCGCGCTCGCGACCCCCTCCGCTGTCTCCTGCCTGTGCCGGGAGGCCTCGGCAAGGCAGCAGGCGAAATTCGCCCACACGACGTCGAGAGGAACGTAGCACGGCGTCCCCGTCGATGAAGACACAACCGCCGCTTGCACACACGCCGCTCGACGCACGGCCGCTCTTCGCGGGCGACGAACCGGCCGTCGTACCCTGGAAACGCGCCGCAGCACCGGGATGGCCGGTTCGCCGGGCGTCGAATGGTCGCAGAGTACTCGAGCGCCGCACCGAGGCGTGGACGACGAGGCCTCCGTCCAGGCCCCCAACATCAAATCTGCACGCGTGTTGATCGACGGCTGCACGACATACTGTATCCCGGCATGCACCCGTGTGCGTCGGCGAAGGTCGCAGGGAGGCGGTGTCGCGCGTCCGGGCAACTACGCAGGACGTTGAGGCAAGCTTCTGGCCCATTTCGCGTCCAGTCGATCTGTACTTACCCTTCCTCGCAGGTCGCTCGTGTTTGTTTTCACCGCCGACGGCAGCGCGCCGGCTCGGTTTGCACCCCGTGGCATAGACTTTTACCTTGCCCGAGCGATAAACGCACCTACGGAACGGCGTCGTCAACTCCAGTTGACAACGAGATGGTGCGCGCAAGGCGTCGCGGCCCTGCGCGCGCAATCACCTGAAATGTGCGCACCTTTGTCGGCGCGCCATTGGTGCAACGCGCGCCCGCGCGTTCTTGTCATCCTCCCGCCACTCTCTTCGGCCGCCACATTGGTGTGTGCTTGCCTATCCGCCGACAACGCCGCGGTCGCCGGAATGCGATCTGTTGCGTTTTGGCAACATGCGCGCGCGATGGACTCCAGTCGTCGACGCGCTCTTCTGGCCGCTTGTGCGAGTCGGGGCTTATGGTGTGCGCACGCCAGGGTCCGCAAGACGGGATGCCGAGCTTTGAGGCGTCAGCTATGCATGCACCGTCGCAGAGGCCATCGAACTCACCAGGATGCAGTGCACCACGATGTCGCCGCGTTCCGTCTTGCTAGCTGCTCGGGCATGGGATGGTGAGGTGGGATAATAGATAGCTTGCGAAATTGATGCTGGTCAGGATATGGAGAATATTGCAGGGTTTGAGTAAAGGTGCAGGATGGACACTATGGTAGGGCGATGTAGATTAATTCAAAGGGGTTTACAGTGTGAGGCCGTGGTGATCCAGAGGACGTGTGACCTCAAACACCGGGACATGGGCATGGATACCGGGCGGCACCATTTTGAGAGTGGATCAGAATCATGGGAAATACCACGGCATGCTCAGGCTGTTACAAGGTGGAGTACATAGCCGATGTCTCGAGCTGGCACCTCGAGACGGGCGCAACTGACAAAATTCTGATCAGATGTTTCAGACCCACCTAGAATTCTGTCCTGCGCACATTTCTTTGGCCATACCAGCTCAGCCTGGCAGAGCTTTGCAGTTCTGCCAGTCTATGCTGGTACTGTCAAAGAATATGTGATTGGACTAATTGCTGAATTTACAGGTGCATGCACTGGCAATATCCAAGCAGCTGCTTATGGAGCAGCAAATATGATGTCACAGATCAACAGGGAACCTTCCGTACTACTGTCAGACAGAGTGTACGGAACAAGGGTGCGTGGGACTCACACAGTGTGAGTCCCACGCACCCTTGTTCCATCTTTGCTCACGTGAAGGGACATCACAGCTGCTGGGTGCGTGCCTTGGCTACGGCACTCCAAATATGATGCAACACCCGACAGCGCCACTTTGACAGCGCCGGTTGCACAGTCTTGGCACAGTCTCGTTGCTTGCTTGGAGTGGCTGCTTGTTGAGAAATCTATTCTAGTAGTATCAACAATCTAGTAGCTTTCTGATGCCTGTATTTTGGTTTCTGGAGCCCGGATGTGTAAATGTGGATAGTATGACCAGAAGCATCTGCGGCTCAATTGATTATTATCCTCTGATGCACCTCAATTGCATTTTGAAAGGCTCGCAGGTATGCAGAAAAACATAGGTGAACCTCCTGGAGTCTCGTAGGCTAGTAGTTCAGCGCAAAATATCTGTGGTTAGTAAAATGTGCTGAAAGCGAAATCTCTCGTTCTGAGTGAGCTGAGTGGAAGAGGAATGTGTGCTTGCCAGGGGGGAGGCACGATTGCTAGCGCTGACAGCAAGTTGTCCAGCGTCTTGCATACAAGTGCCTAGGATCTTACACCCCTAGAGATAAGATAACAGTAGATAGTGGGATCTTGCAAGCGAAAGTTGGTGTTTCCTAACTCTCCAGCTTCATTGAGGTGAGGGTGTGCATGGCAATGAAGAAAATAGCCAATGGAGCCCGAAATTTAGCCTTGTGAGTGCACTGCCTGCTTTCTACAGTGGGTGCTCATGTAGTATAGCGCCACTTACTGGACGTTGGTGCTATAATTGCTGGTTTTGTGTGGATATAGCACTGCAAAAGGTGCCAAATGTTTTTGATTTGATATCAGTGCACAGTACTAGCAGAATCATAAGTATAACTATGCGAATGCCCCTGAGCCTGCGACACTGGGAATACATTTGAGAGTAAGGCCCCGGACATCCGAGGCGTCTCCAAAGCGCTTACCTGGCAGGACCCCAGACGCATGGTGACCACCTGAGGACAAGTTGATGTCAGTGCTAGCCATCGTGCACCCCCTCGGTGCTTGCCCAGAAGCGTCCGGATTTTGACACAATTCCCGCAATTGCCAACATCGACATAGACGAAAGGCGCGGAAGCTGGGCGTGGATTTCAGTCCAAGTAGGTCGGAGCTTGGGACAAATGTCGGAATTTTACCGGAAAGCGGCCAAAGATAGCAAGCCATCAACGCCACAAAGAAGAAGCGTGCTCAGCGCCCTCACAGCGCCCTGCGTCGCTCACGCTCAACTTGTCTCCGCCCACGACATGGCCTGCTCAACACTCCGGCTTCACCTTTCCTTGGCGTCAATATTGTGACATCAACGTGTGAGTATCATCTGGCTGCTTTTCAGTGCTTAGTTTTTCCCTCGGATATCGAATTTGCGCTCCACCTGCGTGCCGGCAGGCTTGCTAAAGCCTACGGAATGAGAGTGACGTCCCAGCAAAGCAAGGCAAGCTGAGGCGGATTGAGGGTCTCATTTAGCCGAGGTATGCATGCTGTTTGGATACCGAATGTACCTGGATACTGACAGGCCGTGGAATTGTGCTAGAACGCACGGTCTGGATGGTCTCCGTCGGAAGATTCGCTTCAAGCGAATCTTCCGACAGATGGACCTCATAACGCAAGCGCAAGCTCACGGCATGCCGTGATGGAGCGCGCGCTCTAGAAGATGTGTGATCAAACCACTGTGCTGGGGTGACAACGAAGAGACAGCCGAGCTCGATTTCGGCCCTTTCTTCATTCCTGTCTCACTCTGCAGTTGGAGCGTTCCGGGCATGTGGGTGCGACATGTGAAATGGGGGTCAGAGGCGTAACAGGGCGGAGGGGTTGGAGAGGCCGAAAGTGCCGAGCTGGAAGGTATAAAGGATGCGAGGAGGACAGCTGAAACTGCATCCCCTCCTCCTCCTGCTCCCTTCCTCTCATTCTCTTATCCTCGCCTCCGCCATTCAGCACTCACCTTACCTTCCACTCTCTACAGCTGGCCCTTCCGTCTGTCGTGCTGCTCGCGCTTTCGCCATCTCCTCGTTGTCCCTGATGCTGTCCCTGCTCGTTTTCTGCTTCGTTCTCGCCGCCCTGACAACACCCCACCAGGGCGGTCATTGAATGGTAAGTGCGAGCTTGTCCATTTGCAGTGACCCTCATGCTGACTTTGAATTCTTGTTTACAGCTGTGCTTACACTCGTATTGTATGCCTGTAACATTATGTAGAGATCATGTCTCGTCGTGGCTGCATGGTACGGCCGAGGTAAGTACCAGCTCTTTTACGTCCCACTATCTGCTGACCAAATTGCACGAGATTAGCAGCTTAGTTTGGCAGCCTGCTGTGTAAGTCATCCTGCTCGCTAGTCTCGCTATACCAAACGCTCATACCACGCTCAGTACAGACCGTTTGCTCACGGTATGCACGCCATTTCCCACTCGCTCGTCACGCCGAGCTGATTGTCGCGTTGAATGAGATTGGTACGTACTCGATACCATTGACCGTGTAACGCGGGCTTACGAAACCTGGCTCTCATAGTGAACGGAGCTATAGTTGATAGCTGGTCAGTCCAGGTAAGTAACTGTGAGCTTCTCGAAAATGCACTGAACGAACGTCAGTAGGGCTTGTACGGCTTTACCGCGGCCGTACCATAGCAGAATGATCAATCACTAGCGACAGTGATATCCAACAGGTGCGCAGTCGCTTCTGCGGTGCCGCCATAATTTCTGACTTGATGTGCACAGATGAGCGAGTGCTTATGACGGTTATTACCGTACTTACCGGACTGTCAACATGCCCGACGGCGCGCCGTTGGCGTCTGGTGCTCGAGGCGACACGGCGCGTCGTGACCTGGGACCCCGAAGCTGCCGAGACTGCAAAAATATCTCCCGCAAGCTACGCACGGCATTTCCCACTCGCTCGTTGTGTGGGATGGAACATTGCATAGTATACCAGTACGTATTCCGTATTGTTGATCACGAAGCGATGGCTAACAATATTTCGTTTCAGGGCACTGATAATAAATCAGAGGGGTCACAAACGCGCGACTACGGCCATAGGTAAGTAATGTCACGAGCCTCACTCTGAATGTATTTTGAGCCGTCATCCACAGGGTGTCGGTAGATGCCACTGCGCTCGAGTACTCTACGGCGCTGTTACTAGTACAAGTAACTGTCGGCCACTATACAGGTACGCGGCCGTTCACATGAGCTTACTACTACTACTAATCCGATGTCCACAGCCATGCAATAAGGCGTCCTGGAGTGTTCCGTGCGCCTTTCGAATGTCAACCCAAGCCGTGCCTGCCACCTTGACCGTTGGCGAGAAGCAGGCTTCGTCCGTCGACATACCCCTCATACAACTCCCCATGCGCAACATCCAGGTAATGTCGCCTTGGAGGCTTCGTCCATCGACATACCTCTCATGCAACTCCCCATGCGCAGGATTCAGGTAATGACACCTGAGATTATGTCACGCGGCTCGTACTGACCTTCTATATGTAGACACTTTATCTCCTCGTGGCGCCAGTCTACCCATGCCCTCACGCATCTGCGGCAATGCCGGATTCGGCTCGTGAAGAGTTGTTGGTCATCGCTGCGGCGCGGACGTGAGAGTCCGCCATCCGCCAATACATATACCCGCCATAGGGTACGTCTCGCAATATCTACGATTCATCACGTCGCTCATGAGCCCGTTGTTTCAGCGCCTTCATAATCGGCAACTCGAAACCTTTGCTCTCGACGCTGGGCCTCGAACTCGGACTCAGGCCTGGACAACACGTAGGACAGAGGCGGCATACTTGTGCCACCGACAACCGCCTGTCTGCCGGCTCACCCCCAGTTCAACTAAGGCCAGGCCGCAGCACGCTTTGTTATACTGCGGTCTATATTCCGAGTAGATGCTAACCTTAACCTCGTTGCCCTGGTAGATGAGCACACTCAGTCGTTGTAAGTGTTCGCCGTCAACGCGTCAACTACTATGGGATCAGTATGGACCATTGGTAAGTAATCACTCTCGTCTAACAGCATTATACGCCCTTTCTGACAAGTGACCAGGGTTTCCGCCGTCGTAATTGCCGGGACGGTGCCGACTGGCGCGTCCCACCTCTACTCCTTGAAATGTATGTGAAGCCGATACCGTGGTGCTGTCACGCATTTGACGGCGCTCCGTTCAGATATACGCCCGTATCTCTGGCTGTTATCTGTAGGTAAGTTGAGCTAGTCTCAAGCACATATGACCAGTATGCTAATGACTTTTGACCACCACTCCTCGCAATGTACCGAACAGATGTTGTATCAGTAGTACTTATCCGTATATAAGCGGGCTACAATCACATGCTGTCTAATAGCTCGAGTCCGCCGCACGACACGAGAGTGGTCCACTGACCCGGTCCCCGTCCTATAGCCACGTCAGTACCAACGACGAATACACTTTGAACATTAATTGCGGTAAGAGATTTCGGAAGAGGTCTTACAGCACAATAGATCACTCACGTACTTTCGTGTATAGGTCACTTACTCCAGCATGGACGATGGTGAATAACGCGCACGCCGCGCATATATTACAATAACAAATCGACCTTATATACATAAGTACGTGTTGTGCTCGTTTCGTGCTAGTATGACTTCTGAATGAGCTACACAGCCGGATTCGTTTCTCTGCACTTGGTCTGACTTGGGGCCTTCGCACGTAAGGCAGACTAGCGGGTACGTCAAACACTTATTTATTGCTATTCATGCTATTAATGTACATTGTATGTGTCCAGTTCATTAGTCTCACGTTAATGTGTGCGCATGTCGTTACGGGACGCATGCTGCATTATAACTCTCGGCACATCGGGGTCAGACTACTGGTTTGCCGCACATCAGTACTGGGCGTACAGAGGACTGTATGTAAGTCTTTGCTTGCCTTCCTGCTGGTGACGAAGCTCACGGCTCTCGTTCGTAGCCATATTGCCTCGTAAGCTCCTATGCGCGGTGGTTCAACAGCGCAAGCATGCGCTGTGTTTGTAGCAAGCGTTCCGCGCATCTGTGCCCGACACGGAGCTTCGTGCGCCGCGCTCTCTAGTGACTCGTGTTCGTGGCTAGGCACACCGAGTCGGTGAGCAAATGCGAGCGGGGCACGTCGTAGACGTCGCTGCCGTGGAGTTGGCTTCCCTGCGTCTCGTGCGTTTGTTTCGCTCTGCGACGTCCGCTACTGCGCACTGGCGGCGAGGGTTCGGCGTATCTGTGCTGGGCATAGTGCGTCGTGCGTCGTGCTCTCTGGCAACTCGCGCTTGTGGGCAGCCATGCCGTGTCGGTGAGCGAACGCAAGTTGAGCGCGTTCAACATCGCTGTGGAGTTGGCACCCCATCGTCTTGTGCGGTCGTCCCGCTGAGACGTCGTCCACTTCTGCGGTGCGCCATTTTTTCTATTCTGAGGCCTCGTAGGCTGACGTATGTATATAGGCGTCCGCATATTCACTTGTAAGCGGTGTTGATGTCCTCTCCACCAGGACTTCAGCTGAGCGTAAAGCGCTCCAGCGTTCATTTGCCGGAGAAGACGTCTCGCGACTGGCCTTCACGGCTTGTCGCTCGCGGATGCGCGGTCGCAGCGTCATATCGTGTCATGTACTCGGCGGCATGCTGCGCGACGGAACACGCCCTGTCATGCAAGCGCGAGCTCAGCGGCTCTGCAGCGCTCAACCTTCTCTGCGCTTGTGTGTCTTTTGCTTTCCGTTCTCGGTGCGTTGGGCGGACTCTTTGTACGCGGGCAGGCGCGCCAGCCGACGCGTGCTGCCTTGCTCCTCGCGTACTCGCCGCCGCCGTGGAAATGGCGCTGGCGGCGTGCGCAGGCATGGGCTCTCGCGCGCGCACGCATTCGACTCGGCTACACCGTGCCACGGCTGTGCAGTATCCGCGATGTTTGCCGTAGCGACTCGGCCGTCGCGTTCTCTCGTGCGGTGCGCACACCCTTTCTCTCGTGGCCCATCATGCCGGCGCGCGCATTCCGCGTCCAGACCCTTCCCGCTCGATTGCATCTACAGCGTCTGATTGAGTACAAGAGCGGCCAAGGCGGGGTGAACGAGGCTTACCGAGGAAGCCGCGGCACCGTGACGTCGAGCGTAGTTGACTTGCGCAACGGCTGGACCACAGAGAGCGGCTTGCCACGTCGGCAAGCTGCAGCCGACGCTAAAGCCGCCGTGTGCGTCCGAGTACGTCAAAGCCGCCGCCGCCTGACGGGCGAGACTTTGGGATATGGGGCGAAGGGCGGTCGAGGCCCGGGCGATATGTGCATTAGCCAATGAAGAGATGGTGGTCAGGCCGTCAGGCTGCGACGACAGTCGCGGAGCCTTGGACGGGTCGAGCCGGGCAATGGCGGCTGCGCCTAATGCCGAAGTCGCCCCTACGGCGAGTGAGAGGGCTGGAGCGAACGAGTGACCTGAGCGAGATGTCATGAGTTACGGTGAGGGGCTAAACATGTGTGGGCGAACATACCAAATCGAGGGCGAGCGTGCCCGCTGCACGGCGTCCTGGCGAGGCAGCCACTGCCCGAAGGCAGCGTGCAGATTTCTCGCGCTCCGGTTATGCGTCATGGCGTCGGGACCCGTGGTGTCCTTGCCATAGACGGTTGGTGGATGTGCGCTGGGGTCAGGGTTTAAGTTGCCTGTTGTGCCTCCGACGGGTATGCGTGAGGAGGACGGGAACGTTGGTTTCTTGGCCAGTAGTCTGCGAGTCCAACTTTGCCTTTTCGTAAGTGGCTGCTCTCAGACTCTGAATGGATGCTGCGCTTACCTCTATGCACTCAGCTCCAACCAAGGCTTTGGTGCCCATCGACTTCGCGGCTGCGAGTGGACCTCGCCTTGCGCCTGGCCATACGGTCAAAGAGCACGGCGCGGGAAGTTGAGGGACGCGCGCGCGGACTTGAAACGCGACCCTTGAATCCTTCGTAGACTAAAGCATCGTCGTATAGAATTTGAAAGTGGTTAGAGACATCGTAGGTGCCGGAGACGTTGAGAGCTACGAGGTCTCTCCCCGGGGAAAGCGCGGAACCTGCGGCCGCTGTAGCAGTCGGTGCACTCGATGTCTCCGCGCCATTTTCGAGCTCCGCACTTGCTCGTATCTTCAAATGAATCTTGAGGTGTCGGTTGCGACGGGACAGCGCGTGCAGAGTCGAGAGGGCGCGACGAAGTGGGACGTCGGTGCGGTGGGACTTTGCAGGTGAGCTAGCGACTTCGGGTTGGTCTACCGCACACGGCACTCAACGAGGATGTGTAAGATTCGTACGGAGAGTGCCAGCATGGGATACGAGACGATCTGAGGCGTGGAATGGGACGGGACACGAGTGTGCGGACGGGGATGGGAGAGGTGATGGGAGAGAGCGAGAGAGATGTGCGGGCGCCAAGGGCTCGACGCCACGAAGAAGAAGCACGCTGAGTCTGGCTTTGCAGAAAGCTCCTGTATCGCACTCGCACTACCCATCGCCGTCGAGCAAACATGTACAGCTGCGAAAAAGATATATTTGTGTTTGCATTTATATACACGGTTGTAGATACACCCTGCAAGTCTTTCTTCGCCACAACACTTAAGCATCTTGACCTTCCACACCAACCTCGAGCACCTTCGCTTTGAGCGGCGGCGGCGCCCGCCTCAGAAACATCTCGCTCTTCGCATACCAAATCTCCATGCTCGCCACCGTCGCCTCGGGTAGGAACAGCCGCGCACGACTTCTGCGGTGCGTGCAGTACCGTGCCGGACGTCACCGCGCCCAGGTGCTCGGTCGGCAGGAGGGACTTGCCCGTCGCGCCGGGCGTGAAGATGTCATAGACCCGCACGATCGGCCCGCGCGAGCTGCTGCCCGCGCCCTGCCCGCCCGCGTCGCACGTGGACGTCCAGAGCCGCCCAGCGAGGACCTTCGCGAACTCCTGCTTGTCCGCGATGCGCACGACGCCCTTCGTCTGGAGAAATTTGCAGGCTGTCGAGGGCCGGAGGACTAATCTTTTGCGATGCGTCGGTCTGATATACGGAGCGATGTCTCGGAGGGGGCGCGCGCACACGACGCAAGCTCTGCTCGTCGAGGACTAGTATCTGACCTATGCCTTTGCGAGCGGGAAGCGGTGGCGGCGTTCCAGACGGACTGGACGTTTCCGAGGGGATGGTGTTGAGCGACACCTGCCGTGCAGTCGCTGCACCTTTTGGACGGGGAGGCGGTCGAGGTGGAGGAGAAATCGGGGACCTGGTGGGTGAGGCTGTTACAGTGGGCGACGGGTCATGCAAAGATTCAGAAGAAACGGTGGAAACTGAGGATGAAGATGCTACGCTGTCGGAGGAGGCTTCCCTATGGTGGTGCGCCGCTGAATCGCCGTTGGCTGGAGGACCGTTCCGACGATTAGGTAGGGGTGGGCGCACGGGAGGGCTGTCGTTGCCACTGTCAAATGGGCCGTGTAACTGTATAAGGGGAGTTGAAGGATCTGGAGAAGTGCTGAGAGGGAAGGAATGTCGTGGTGCCCGCGAAGGCCCTGCGCTAAGCAATGCGGCGTCAACGGGCGATGTCACTACTGCTGCAGAATGGGATACCACCCGAGGTGTGGCATTCTGAGGTCTGGCCAGTGGAGCTGCAGGGCCTGTGTTCCTGAAAGGGACTATCAGCAAACCATCTTGTTGACTCATCTACGACCGATTGCAAACGACACCATGGCGAAGACTCTGAATTTGCTGCGGATCGTGAGAGCTCAACAGCAGATGCTCCGTGGAATGTACAGTTTAACTGAACAACTGCAGTGAATCGTCACGATGTCGAGTTGGCCATGATGTTGACAACTGGTGCTGACCAGTTATTCAGATAGCAGGAATAGACCATTCGTGCACATGAACAGGCACCAGGGAATTACAGCAGCCAGGCGTAATGAAAGGGCAGACAATTAGGGGAGTTCAGAGTCGGTTGTTTTAGCCTGTTGCAGGGCTTGTTGCAGGATCTTGTTGCAGGAGCTATGTGCGCATTGATGGGCCTCGTGAGCAGGCGGCTGCGCTTGCAACAAGCCCCTGCAACAGCCCTGCAACAGGCGCAAAACGGGGAGTTCACGGCTGCAACGCTGTTGCAGGATTTCTCGGTATTTTCCGCTATCCTACAGCAAAACCCTGCAACAGCTTCAAAAGCCCTGCTCTGAACTTCCCTATTGCATTTTGCAAATACAAGTGAATATCTGGAAGCCACTAACGGTCCATATACGGCGTGCGCCTAACCCAAACAAGACAGGAGCGGGACTCACCCAAACTTGTTGATCAGCGAAGCTACTCCAGAGCCACCAGTAACTGCGGCAGCCTCCTGGAGTGCGGCGGGCGGCGGCGGGGCGGCTTTCTTGAAAGCAACGCAGCCTTCGCCAGGGGTAGGGGGCTGCTAGTCGGAGACGGCGGTCCGCTCTCCACCTGCACCGGACGCATGAGCGGGCTGTTCGTGACCGACGATACCGGGGAGTTCCCTTTCGATCTAGGCGGCGGCGGAGGGGCGGCCTCTTACCACCGACATGGAGGTCCGAGGAAGAGGCCGCCGCACGCAGGGAGCGCGGGCTGGTCGGCGGCTTCTGTTCGCTCGTTATGGACACCGCGCGCGGCCGCGACGGGCTGCACGCTTCCGGGGAGAGCAGGTCGCGCGCATTCCCAGCGGGCCGGGGCAGCGAGGTCGTCGAGACCGTCGGGGACGACTCCGCCGCGAGCTTCTCGAATCTTGAGCGGAGGGAGCTGACGGCGGGTGTGGGTGTATGCTCGACGTCGGGCGGCGACTGCGAGAGCATCGTGAGGGGCAGTGAGACGACCGGCGACCACAGAAATTAGTCTGCTTCAAGCAGCAGAGACTGAGAATTATGTGAGACAATATGGAGAGACGGAAGTAGGAAAACGGGCGACGTCGTTCGAGGCGAAGTGGTAAAGTGGCGGCAGGCTGCAGCCTGGACTCGCGCTGATCGCAGCCACGTTGTGTCGGCACCTGCCGATCCCCGCACGCCTGCAGAAGTTCGCCTTTGAAACTTCCGTGTCTTGCAGTCGATCCACTACTTAGCCTCCTCCACAGCCTCCGTCTCTTCGAACAAGGTCGCTGCGGCTTGAATTTCATAAACCTGTACGTATTGTCTATATTCGTTGTTAACGTATCCTGAGGACGTTCATAGAACAAAGCGTACTGCGGACCTGCTCGTCATTAGACCTCTGCATGTGCTTTGAGAGTATATGAGTCTATGGAGGGCGTTTATAGCAAACAGCCGTCATGCGCATAGGGGTGGTACTCAGTCTCCTCAGGCCGTACTCATTTCAAGTCGATGGGCAACATACGCCGCACCAACCAAAACGAAGGACGCCGGGCTCGCCAGCACGCCGAGGAAGATGCTCGCAGACGACAGAGACTGTGCCGCTTTGAGCTTCTTCTACACTGACATGGACAAGAAGAGAGGCGATGAAGGCGAGGCGCGGTTCAAGAATTATGTGAATGGCAGCACGGTGTTCATGGTCAATGGATACGTCTCGCATGCCGAAGACCTTTACCGCCATACGCAGAACGAAGGCTACATTCCATCGCGGGAGATACAGGTGAGCATGCTTGCTCTGCAGTCTTTGGCGGCCAGCGACCCGTCCGAGGAATTCCTGGAGGCTATAAAGAAGGCGTTCTCAAATTCGTCGTTCGGTGAAGAGCAATTCTGTTATGTGCGCCGGACTATCTCGTCCGTCACTCGGCCTGCTTCCCTGCTGTACAAGAACCTAACGGATCTCTCCCTCTAGTCGCGCGAGGATAAAAGTTTCAAGTTCTCCGCGAAGACACTGTCGTTCTTGGAGCGTAGGAGTACCCCTCGACCTCCTCAAGCCATATTCATTCAAAAACGATGGGCAACATCAGCCGCACCGGCGAATGCAGAGGCTACCGCGCTCACAGACACGCTGAAAAAGATGCTCGCAGACGACAGAGACCGTGCCGCTCTGAGCTTCTTCTACGGCTATATGGAGAAGAACAGCGGAGGGGAAGGCAAGGAGCGGTTTAAGAATTATGTGAATGGCATCACATTGTTCATGGTCAATGGATACGTCTCACATGCAGAAGACCTTTATCGTCGGATGCAGAATGAAGGCTACATTCCGCCACGAGAGATCCAGGCAAGCATATTTGCTCTGCAATCCTTGGCAACCGACGGTCCGCACGAAGAGTTCCTGGAGGCAATCAAGAAGGCGTTCTCGCATTCGTCGTTCGGTGAACAGCAATTCCGTTATGTGCTCCGGACCATCTCGTCCGTCACTCGGCTTGCTTCCCCGCTGTACAAGGACCTAACGGATCTCTTCCTCCAGTCGCGCGATGATAGAAATTTCCAGCTCTCCGCGAAGACATTGTCGTCCTTGAAGCGCATACATACCCTTCGTGGCACGCCAAGGAAGAGCCGTGGTCTGTCTGAAGAAGAGAAGGCTTCAATGGCAAACACGGAGGAGACGCGGGCAGATATAGCTGCTCTTATGCAGATGGCTCAAACCGATCCGGATCTTGCTCCACTCATCCACTCGACCATCCAGCGCATGAGGCTTAGCGGTGCCACAGTGGACAGGATTTTTTACAACCTCGTTTTGTCTGTGTTCATCAGCCGGGGCCGATACGACGACTGCTTTGCATTGTATAGGACCATGTTACGGGGAACGCCATCAATGCTGCCCGACGCATACACCTTTGGTACCCTCTTCCGCGCCGTGTCATCCTTCTCTCGCCCTCGGAACATCCACAACCGTGCACGCAAACGTCCAAAGAACGCCCCAACACTCCGCGAACTCTTCAAGGACATGCTCGTCTGCCATTTTGCCTATCAAACCCAGGACGCGAGCCGTGCGCTCAAGGCCCACGCGCCGTCGCCCGTCTTCAACGGCTCGCTCATGAACAAGATCCTGCGCGCCTTCGTCGACGAGGGCGACTTCGCCGCCGCGTACGTCGTCCTGCGCAACTACAGGGTCTTCGCCCTCCCCGTCACGCTCACGACCTACCGCGCCGTCTTCGGGAGCCTCCTCGGCCGCCTCAGCGCAGAACGCCGTGCCCTGGACGAGGCGGGAGACGACGACAAGGCGAAGCAGCGGCTCTGGTCCTTCCGCTTCCTCGGCTGCCCGCCTGTGCTCCCGCCCGAGATCGACTTCACGGTTGTACACGGCGTCACGAAGTTCGGCGCGCACCCGCCCGCCGTTCTAACGCCCGTCGAGCTCACGTCGGACGCCGAAGCGACGTTCGTGGCTCGCGCTCTCGCGGAGTACGTCCGCGCGGGCAGGGTGGGCGACGTCCCGGACCTGACCTACGTCGTCGTCCCGCACACGGCGCCGGGCAAGCCCGCGTACCGCATGCCGTCCGCGGCCGCGATCCTCGGGCTGGTCGACTCGTGTGTGGACGGATGGGACGCGGTGCCGCTGTACCGCATCGTGCGACGGGCGGTCACGGCGAGTCGAACACGGCTGTTCCTGCCCGAGGCGGCGGTGGTGAGCATGGAGATTCGGTATGCGAAGAGCGAGATGTTTCCCAAACGGGCGCCGCCGCCGCCCAAAGCGAAGGTGCCCGAGGCTGGTGCGGAAGGTCAAGACGCTTGATGTATTCTCTACTGTACAGCGCTATTCGAATCGACACAGGAGCCTTTCTTTGTAACCACTACCCCGCTATACCGGTCTCCGACGCATCTGAATCATTCTCACCTGCTGCGAGTGCAGTGGAGATGTCGACTTGGAGCAAGGCGTCCCTAAACGCGGTGTTCACGCCGACGCAGGACACAAAATACTTGGTCACCGTCATCGCGGTCCCTACCTTCAGCAGCTCCTCCAACCCGGCTCTATCTTTCTTGAATCCACTCAAGCTCACGACGGTCCCCCGTGTCTGGCGCACATCCGTCAGACCACCGCCCGCCACCGGACAGCCGCAGACAGCAGAATGGCACACGCACCTCCTCCGGCAGCGCACACCACTCCTCCCAGGCCAGCCGCTCCGTGCGCACAAGCGCGAAGGTGCCGAGGTAGCACCACCGCCTGTCGATGCGCGCCATTACCTCGTGCGGCCGCCACAGCTTCGGGTACGCGCTTTGCGTCCAGCCACCCTTTCGCCCGCGGCGGTCGTTCGGCTTGACAAGGTATCCTGCGTGGTGCGGGGTCTGCCAGATCCAGTCCGGACCTGTTAATTGTCCCAAAACATTTATGAACCCCTACTCAGTACGAGGTTCAAGATGGCTCGTGTCGTACCCGCGCGGACGATGCTCATCTTTCCGCTGCATGTCGTAGTCACGCTTGGTGGTTATGTCATATGCAATCGTCTCGCACTCACAGTTTCTGGAATTGAAGACAAAGGATGCGTTGAGTGTGAGTTCTATGGATGTGGATGGTGTGTGTTTACCTCTTTGACTGCAGCAAGATGTGGCTTCGGGCTCGCTGCGTCTGTGAACGGTACCGGTTCACCTGGCTCTTCCAGCTCATCGCCTCTTGCGCCCAGCGAACTCGCCGGCGACACCGGCGTGTGCGATCCCGCCGCCGTCTGCGGCGCGGTCACCTGCTGCTCCAACACCGCGTTCCGCGCCTACACGCGCCCACCGTCAGCGTCCTCCCGATGGTTGCGATCTGCACTGGATGAAAGTCACTTGGGCTTGCTGCAGCTCGCGCTGGAGCCGGAGAACCTCTGTGTCTCCGCTCGGCAGGTCATTCTGCGATGCCGCTGACGTCGTTCGCGCATCCTCGTGCGCGCCGTCGGCGGGCGCGCCAGGGAATGCGAGACGGCGGCCGAGGGCTTTCCACATCGTTCGTAACGTTTGGCGGGATGGCTGAGTTTAGTGTCGACGGGGGCTTGGCGGACAATGTGCCAGAACGACTTTTAGGTAGGAGAGAGTTCTTAGCCAAAGGCCCGTGCGAGGTACAGTACTAGTAGGAGCTGAGGTGGTGATGCGACAGAGTTCATCGCACGCTGCGCTCGGTGCCGGCCCGCCACAAAACATCGCAACGCTTCTGCGCATACGTTCTCGCGCAGAAGGATGCGGAGGCTTCTCTCGCCCAGGCACCACCGCGCGTCGGGGTCAGATCTCACCCCGCTTCCATCCAGTTGACATTCTGGGTGCAAGCTAGATGTCAGCCGGATTTTGCAAAGTTCAGATTTCAGCCAGGTGCCCTACTGGCGTAAATCTAGCAGCTTAGATTGCAGCCAGGTTCCATTTTGCTGACATGGTACTGAACGCCGCTACAGCCTGAGCTCAGTTTAGGGCCGGCGTCGGAGTGCGAAACGCGTGGACTTGTGCGCGTGAAGAGTATTGCTTTTGGACGCGTCTCTTTTCTCCACCACAATGACCGCCCGCTAACCCCCTCGCCATGTTGACAAGCATAAGCTGAGTACGCTATATTTATCTATCATGCTTTCAGCTCGCTGATGCTGTAGATATATTGACCGGTGTGAGAGTGGCAGACTGGCCAAACTTGGTGCGTGTTTGGTCCTTCCCAGTTACAGAACACTGACTATATGCGCAGCTCTGCGCCTCTATACCGAGTCTTCAGCACAGTACTGCCTCCCTCAAAGCTCCGATTCTTGTGTTGATGGCTAATACTGAGAACGAAGGGTCATGGGTTCGAGGGTGGCTGGGATTGCCGTGCCCTTCGGTATGTGTATCTAATTCTTCTCGGCATATGCCATATGCCTGCTGCAGCGCTGATGTGTCCCATAGACCAAAATAATACAACACCACTCCGCAGATCTGTCAAACATTCAATATTGGTATGTTCAGTTTCAGTCCTTGTATGCGCTCTTACCTCGCTGGGTGTGCATTTAGGAATAATTTGGTGTTGCGAAACTCCTGTCCAGAGGCCCCCGATGAATCCTTGGCTCTAGGGTCAGTTTTCTAATGTCTTATTGTTGGTTGGTGCTCCACTGACATCTGTTGTGGCAGAGCCGCTACTGTGATGTATATGTTGGAAGGTTTACTGTGTTTTTGATATAAATAGCGTTGTGTAGAGTTTTTGTTCGCTTAGATAGTGACCATGTAGCTTACAAATTTAAAAGAATAAATGCGATTTAATTTGGTATAATTACGGGTACCCCGCAAGCTATATATGAGGGGATTGCAGCCACCAGGTAGCCAAGATTTCAGCCAGTTGTGCAGACAGGCCAAATGCGGTCGACCGCAGGGTGGCTGAAATCCAGGCGAAATCCGGCAAATCAGCCAGATGCCAGCCGGCGCACATCCTTGCGAGCGGGTGGCTGGCGAGCGGCTGGCATCCGGCGGTCCAGCCAACTGTCACCTCGGTGAAATCAGACCTCAACACGCGGTGCACAGACCTGCACGATCATCGTCGTGCTTAATTCTGTTTATTCTGCTTTCCCGGCTCGGAGTGCCAAGGGACGGCGGAGGACTGGAGTCCGCCAGGCACGATGAAAATTATCAGATAAAGACGCGATCAGAGAGCCATGATATCTGATTAGATCGCAGCATGAGCTGATCAGCCCCTCCGCCGGTTTGACAAGCGGGTTCTCTCCTCACCAGCATGTGGTTCGGCTGAGCCAAGTTTTCACTTCATTTTTCGCAGGGGACGGCCCTTCGGCGGGCGATGCAGATGATGCGGCGTATAAGAACGGAGCCTGCGTCCGACGAGGAGGAGGCTGAGCCCTTGCTTCTCCCCGCCACCCCGCCGGCCCTCGACACCATGGCCCTCGACCGGAAGGACAGCGTCTCGTCCCGCAGCAAGAGCCCCGCCGGCTTCGGCGCGTCGCAGAGCACCGTCGTCGACGCCGACGCGCAGGTCGGCGTGAAGACCGTCGAGGCCGCCGAGAAGGTGTACGGCCGCTACTCCAAGTGGTTCTTGTTCATCGGGTGCGACACGCCTCCCTCATCTTATCAGATCCGCGGCTCACAGCGCACGCGCGGCCTCCAGGCTCGCCCTCGCGTCGTACATCTACTCGCTCGACGGCTCGACGACGTACACCTACCTCGCCTACGCGACCTCAACCTTCGAGGAGCACTCCCTCATCTCCTCCATCCAGGTTGCCCAGGGCATCATCAGTACGCAGCGACGATCAGCGCGTGACTGAGCCTCCCTGACATGTTTCCCGCGCAGTCGCGGTGGGCAAGCCCATCATCGCCAAGCTTGCGGACACTACCTCCAGAGGCTCAGCGTACCTCGTCGTCCGTGAGTACCTACTCGCCACATACCTAGTATTTGTACTTATAGCCTCCACTTGCAGTATTGTTCTATGTCCTCGGGTACATTGTCATCGCTTCCGCTCAGAGTATCGGCGCCATTGCTGCTGGCATCGTCCTCTACGCTGTGTGAGTCTACTCTATTTCTTTCATTTAGGGATGCGGGGTCTCTGCAAGCCAGTCTCTGTGCGAGTGCGGAAAGTGTTATCAAGTAAGGTTGGCGGCGTGCAGGCTCGGAGTCGTAGGAGCGACGGGGCACGAGGAAGACGCGTCAGGCGGGCTCCTCGCCACGTGAGAGCTTCTGTGATGCGTGCTCTGCCAGTCCTTCGCTCTGCCGCATCGGGTCTCTTTGACAGCTGTCGGTCAATGCCGCCCCGGTAGCCCGCTCAACGTATATAAGCTGCAGCACGGGCCCCCGCCTCTCCCCTTTCGTCATCCTCCTCTCTCCCCCTTCCTCCCCCCTTCCTGTCCCCTTCTCGCTGTGCAGTTCGTTCTTTCACACCGCACAGGCTCCTCCTCCCTTTTTTCACCATGATCGCGAAGGAAACTCGACTGACTATATCTGCAGTGGCTACACAGGACTGCAGCTCCTGACGCAAATCATCATCGCCGACATTACCACTCTCAAATGGCGCGGCCTCGTCTCCGCCCTGACCTCATCGCCCTTTATCATTAACGCCTTCATCGGCGCGAACGTCTCCACGGCCGTGCTCGAGCACTCCAACTGGCGATGGGGCTACGGCATGTTCGCCATCCTCATCCCCGTCTCGCTCTCACCGCCCTCATCATCACCCTGTACTGGGCTGAGCGCAAGGCGAAGAGGCTCGGCCTCGCGCCGCCGCAGGTAACTGAGGCCGTCGGCGCGACCTTTGTGCAGCGCGCGTGGCGCTTCGCCGAGCAGCTCGACCTCGTCGGATTGGTGCTCGTCGGCACCTCGGTCGCCCTTATCCTCCTTCCCTTGACCCTGAGTCAGACCACGCGCAGCGGCTGGAAGAACCGTGAGTGTCTTAGTTCGCACCATGTAGTCATCTCCTGACGAATGGCTTGTAGCCTCCATTATTGCGATGCTCGTCGTCGGTGGCGTCCTCCTGATCGCCTTCGTCGCCTGGGACGCGTTGGTCGCCAAGCGGCCCGTCATCCCGCCCCGCTTCTTCCGCAACCGCGCCTTCATTGGCGCGGCGTGGATCGGCTTCTTCGACTTTGTCTCCTTCTACCTCACCAACACCTACCTCTACTCCTTCATCCTCGTCGTCAAACCCTGGCCGCTCGTGCACGTCACCTACTTCACCTCCACGCAGACCGTCGCGCTCACCGTCTTTGGCATCCTCGCCGGTGCGCTCATGCACCTCACCCGCCGGTACAAGTGGCTGCTGTTTGCCGGCCTGTGTGTGCGCCTGCTCGGCGCGGGCCTCATGATCCACTCGCGCGGCGCGAACGCGAGCGACGCCGAGGTCGTCTGGACGCAGATCCTCCAGGGCCTCGGCGGCGGCTTCGCGGCCGTCGCGTCGCAGGTCGGCGCGCAGGCCTCCGTCCCGCACGCCGACGTCGCGATCATCACCGCCGTCGTCCTGCTCTGGACTGAGATCGGCGGCTCCGTCGGCCAGGCCATCGGTGCGTCCTTTTCTCCTTTCTCTCTCTGCGCACGCACACTCACGCCGGACGCTGCAGCGGGCGCGATCTGGACGAACACGATGCCCCGCCAGCTCGCGAAGCACCTGCCGCAGCTGTCAGCGACGGAGCGCGCGACGCTGTTCGGCTCAATCACGAGCGCGACGGCGTACCCGCGCGGCGACCCCGTGCGCGAGGGCGTCATCGCCGCGTACGACAGCACGATGAAGGTGCTCTGCATCGCCGCGACGTGCATCGCCGTGCTGCCCATCCTCTTTGCGCTCATCATGCCAGATTATTATCTCGGCGACAAGCAGAACGCCGTCACGGCGACGGACCTCACTGGCGAGCGCGTGCGGGAGGACCCAGACGTGGCCGAGCGTAGAGATTAGAGGTTGCACTTTATGATCGGATTTGAGGTTCTACATCGTAATTGGTTAAAAGTATTTGTTGATAGTCATGTAAGGGGGTTACGGTGTTTGTTTGTAATCTACTAACGCGAGGATGCGTGCGTGTTGCCGTCAAGATAGTGATGAAAGAAATAGAAGTATACAATCCGATACATCGAGTTCTCAGGCCTCAGGAGTAAAGTCCACACAAACCGTCGCCGCACCACGGGCGCGATACGCTACACTGACTTATTTCTACGACGTCGCAGTCAAAAAGCACAACAAAAACAAAAGCATACATCCGGACACTAGCCTCCCGCATACCGTCTTGACAGCGACGATGCCATACGTCACACATACAACTCCTCGTCCGAATCGTACATCTCCTGGCGCTCCTCGCGGTCAAAGTGGCGCGTCGCGCCGACCATCAGCGCGTCCTGCACCTGCTCCTCAAAGCCGACGCGGCGCAGATGCGTCCGGTGCAGGTGCACCTCGCCGCGCAGGATCATGTCCAGCGCCTCGTTGCGCTCCACGCCGTGCGCCGTGAAGCGCAGCAGCCCGCGCTGCGTCTGCCGCCCCCGCCATCAGCACCCCCTCAGCGAACAACACGACGCGCGCACCTGCTGCGGCAAGAAGTCCCAATCCGCGACGTCAAAGGCCTCGACGCGCACGCACTGGTACGCGCCGAGGTAGTACCAGCGCCCGAACAGGCTCGCGACGACGGACACGCTCCGGCGCGGGCGGAAGACCTTGCTCGCCGCCCACGCGCCGTCGCGCCGCCGGCGGCGGTCGGGGCGCACGACGGCGCACGCGTCGTAGTGCTCCGCCCACTGCTCCTCGCCGGGCCGGAAGACGAGCAGGCGGACGAAGCCCCTGCGGGCGGGGCCGGGTCAGCGACACGCGACGGACAGCGGGGGTGCGCGGGGACGCTCACATCGTCTGTCGGACGCGTCAGACGAGTGCCGTGGCGCAGAGGCAGGGATGGGGCGAGGGAGGGGCGCACCTCTTTGAGCCAGGCGAGCACGCCGCGTGGGCTGCGCCCGACGTAGAACGGCGGGATCTGGAAGCCGCGGTACGCCGGCAGGCGCGCGGCGTTGCGGAACGCGGCACGCGGCGAGAAGAGCTTCACTGCGGGGTCCTCGGTCGGGCTCCTCCTCCACCGTCGACACGGACGTGGCGGGGTGTCGGTGCGTTCGGCCTCGAGGCGCAGCTCCTCGAGCTCCTTCTGCGCTCGCGGTGCAAGGGGATCAGAAAAGGGCGGATGGAGAGGAGGCGGGGGACGTACGAGGGCGGCTTCGTGCTGCTCAAGCAGCTTCTGGTTCTCCTCGCGCAGCGCTACGAGGCGCGGCTGGCATGCAGGAACATGATAACTACAGAGACAGCGACGGCGAACGACGCATGGGACACACCTCGGAGCTCTCGAGCAGGCCGCGGATGCGGATGATCTCCTGGCCCTGCAGGAGCACGATGTCATTATGGATCTGTTGCGGCAGCGTGAGCGTGATGTTGTCCGCCATCCTGGCGTCGGCAGACGCGCTCGAAGCGTCGGTGGACGTCGTGGTTCGGAAGGAAGTGGCACGCGCCGGTGCGCAATTGCCAATATTAATGCGGGCGTGTTGCCGGCGCCTTTGTGGCGTCTTGGCGTTTACTCCACGTGATCATGTCGGCATTTCGAAACGTTGAACGTGGCACGTTGAACGGAATACTTATGCACGCTTCCTTCTCAAGGCTGCAAAGAACCGGGATGCAGTCCTGGAGGCCCCACGCGTTGATCAAGCAGCAAAGAATGTAGGCGCCTTGCAGACGCTACTCCAGTGATGAATAGCAGTGCAATGCGACGAGGAGGTACATATGAGTATAGACAGACAGACAGACAAACAAACAACAGTTCTATAGAGTCCGTTCCGAGAGAATCGTCCGTGTATGTATGTGTGTTTGTAGTAGTAAGAGAGTACGCAAGCAAGAAAGGACAGCACAGACAAGCGAAGGGATATCCAACAAACAGGGCGATATGCAAGCAAGATCCGATCCTTCCGTTCCAGGCGTGAGTATCCAAGTAGGGGCAGGCATCCAAGAAGGCAGGGTCAGACGTGAGCGAAGAACGTGTCCGGTCGTGAGGGGTGAGCGATGCGTCTATGCGGTGGGCGTCGCCGTCGGGCCCGCGGCGCCGCCGCACACGAACGCGGTCGCGTCCGCAGGCGCGAGCCACGCGTCGGGGTACGAGCACCCGGGGATCGGCGCGGGCGCGAGCATGGTGTCCTGCGCGTCCGCCCACCCACTACCCCCACTGCTCGCCGCGGCGCTGAACGTCGCGGGCGGGAGCGTCGGGTTCGCGCTCACGGCCGTATAATGCGGCAACAGCGTCGGGTTCGCGTTCTGCGCGTTCGAGAGCGTCGGTGGGTACGCCTCGATCGTCGCGGTGCCCGCGGGCGTGAGCGTGCCCGCGCCGGCGCCGCCGGTCTGCCACGAGGGGTAGTCGCCCGGGAAGGGCTGCGTGAAGTTCACGCCGAGGCTGTCGCAGTGGCCGACGGCGTCGCGCGGGTCGGCGGGCATCCAGCCGTTCGCGAGGCCGAGCTGGTAGGACCACATCGGCGAGCTCTCGATGCCGCTCACGGTCGAGTTGCCGATCTGCAGGGGGTGGGGTCAGCGGCGGGCGCGGAGGCGAAGGCGGGGGACTGACCTTCCAGGTCCAGAAGAAGTAGCCGGGCATGTGCATCGCGTCCATGGAGGCGAGGACGAAGCTCAGGATGCCGTTCTTCATGTCGTCCGTCCACGTCGGCCAGTCGTCCCACGGCCCGCAGTCCGTCGTCGTCGCGTTCGCGCCGACGTTCTTCAGCCACTTGCCGCACTGTCCGACCAAGTCAACAAACCCACAGTGAGCGAACAGCGAGCGTAGCAACGCGCCCCGTTTCAGGGCACGAGAAAAGGATGACGCACGTCGTTGATGGCCGCGCTGAACTCGCCGGTGATGGTGGGCCCAAAGTCGACGTTGGACTGGTTCACCTGGAACGCGCGGCAGGCTGCGCCGGGCCAGTAGTCGAGCGGTTGGTCCAGTCCGCCGCCGAATGCCTAACGAGGACGGCGTGAGCACACAGAGTCATGGTGCATGCAAGGAATGACGTACGACGTAGGGGTGCGTGTCAAGAACGAGTCGCTGCAAGTAGACAAGGTTCAAGGGCGATCAGCCATTATCATTTCGGCAGGTGCATGGAAGGGACGCACGTCAGCACCCGGGAGGAAGCCTTTCCAGGGCGTGAGGCCCTGGAAACCATCGTGCATGACCATCGACGCGCCCTTGCCGATTCCAGTCTGCCGAACAAGGGGCGTGAGAGCCGGCGATAACACGAAGGACGATAGGGCTTACGATGTTGCGGAACATGGTGTACACTTCCAAATAGCTACGAGGAAGGACAGAAGGCGCGGGGGCATTAGCGTGTTGTATTCCCTAACGGACGGATGCACTGAAAACTGCACAGAAACACTCACAAGCTGTCGAGCACGTCGCGGCCGATGATGCCCATGAGCGGCTCGTTGATCGGCCCAAACGCCTGCACGACGGGCTCGTACTCGGGCTGGCTGACG
The DNA here is from genome assembly GCA_024811115.1 of Terana coerulea. Lineage (NCBI taxonomy): Eukaryota > Fungi > Basidiomycota > Agaricomycetes > Polyporales > Phanerochaetaceae > Terana > Terana coerulea. Next base: position 59,115 of record JAKOGH010000239.1, read on the forward strand.
AACTCGGCGAGCACGCGGATGTACTCCATCGTGCGCTGCGCGTTCGCGACGCCCATCGGGCCGTTGAGGAAGTTGATCGGGCCCAGGCGGCCCGAGTGGTTCAGCCCGTTCTGCGAGCCGGGCGCGGTGTGCAGCTCGAGGTACACGCGCAGGCCGTACTTGCGCGCCCACTTGAGGCCCTTGAGCGCGTACGTCCACGCCGTGTGCGCGAGGAACGGCTCGCCCGGCCAGACCTCGATCGCCCAGTACGGCACCGGCAGGCGCACCCAGTTCAGGCCCGCCGCGGCGATCTGCGCAAAGTCCTGCTCGGTCTGTGGCGGGGCGGGTGAGTGCAGGGACGGGGCACGGAAGAGAGGGGCGCATACGATGAAGGTCTGGTAGTGGGCCTCGAGTTGCTGGATGCCGCCACCGGGGCTCGTGTCGTTGAGCATCGCCTCGGAGAGCGTCCACTCGTCCACCGCCGGCGGGCTCGCGTTCTGGTACTTCTCGTACAGCGCGGGGACGATGAACGGCTCAGTGATCAGCCAGCCTCCGAGGTTCACACCTGGGGCGCGGTCAGCTGCCGGGTCAGATGCATCGAAGATGCAGCGGTCACGCACCGCGGATGAGGTCTTGGCCCCAGACCCACGGCTCGTCGAGCGACGGCGTGTACGACTGCGCGCGGGCGCTGTTGTTGTACGGGTTCGCCGGGTCGTCCACCCCTGCAGAGACACGCTTCAGCCGCCAAGCGGCGCAATAAATAAATAAAAGCACTCACAGGATCCACCAAAGCTGTTAACATATGTGAATGTCACGTTGTTCTCCGTCGTGATGACCGAGCCGTTGCCGCCGCTAACGGCGCCCGTCGGGCTCTCTGGGTTGCTCGACGGGCCCCCCGCGGCAGAGCCGCCCTTGCTGCCGCCGCCGCCGCCGCCGCCATGCTTGTGCACGAGCGTCACAGGCAGCACGACCGCCAGCACGATCACGACGACTGCCACGGCCGCGGCCGCAGCAATCAACGGCCAACGCCGCCGCGCGCCGCGACGTCCGATACCACGGGTGCCCGCGGGAGCAGCGCCGACGTCGAGCTCCTCCTTAGACGTGCGGTGCTCGAGGAAGGGCCGGTTGACGTCGGGGGTGCCGGGCACGGAGGTGCCGACGTAGGACGTGCGCGCGCTCTCCTGCAGCGAGGGCGACGCGGTGCCCGCGAAGGGGTGCGTCGGGGGCACGAGCGGCTCGTGGGTCGCGTCCGGGTGCGTGTGGTCCGACATGACGTCGTGCGTTTCTGCTCGCTCTGTATCTACCACACCCTCTCGGGAGAGGGAGATTGCAAAGAAATGAGTGAACGGCGGCCTGGCGGCGACGCTGGCGGCGGGGGTGAGGGGCAGACGAGGGCAGACGAAGGACGAACCGTGGAGAAAAGGCCGGGAGAGGCGCGCGGGAAGCGTATGCACTTAGGGGTCGCAAGGCCGCACCCTCATCTGCGAGTTCCCATGATGCACAGGGTGACGATAGCGGCCGTTACTTGCCGCAGCGGCGCTGATGCATGTGCAACCGCCGCGATAACGGGCGAGCGACACCGACGGGCGAGCACCCGCGCTCGGGCGCACGCCTCCCGACGCTGGGAGGAGGTGCGCAGGACGTGACAAGCCGCGGACGCGAGTAACGACAGGCGGCGCGATCGAGGATCCTCGGGGCGATTTCATTTCCATTTTCATTATGCCTCCGCTTTCACGTGGCAGGAGCACTCAGGCGCTCGTATCCAGAGGTTCGCAACGTCTGATCTATCTATGCCGGTGCACTAGCAAACGTCTATCGATTCCTCGTAGCTCGCGCCGCGGAGGCCTTATGCTTTACATTTTTACCCTTACTCGTCTCACGCAAACCGGGGTAGACGACGCATTTGGGAATGCCCCCAGAAATCAAGTGCATATCCGTTATTGAAAGGTTCCTGTCCCAGCCACGAGGCAGGGCCCTTGTTCTTCTGCCGACACGAGCACCAGGAAGGGAAGCAAACCGACCATACCAGTCCTCGGGAGAGGAAGGCATGGAAGGCCTGCCATTGTACAGGGAGAAGCCTGATGAGGCCCACGGCACGTGGAACGTTCAGGAGTGCCTTTCACGCAAGCTTTCTAAACGGTTTACAGATTCCCTCACCCGTACAGAACTCTCACTCATCATCCATGGCCTCCTCAAAATCGACGTCCTCCACGCTCTCCTTCCCGCCCTTCCGCATCTCCTTCGCACCCGCCTTGAGCAGTGCCGGCTAAAACCTGTGGTCGTAGCTCACGCGCCCTGCTCTCCTCGCGTGGGCGTCGCGGAGCCCGACGTCTGCGGCACGAAGCACTGGGTCAGAGGCGAGCTCTGGCATAGCAGAGGACGCAGGGGCGGCGCACGGATTTCTTGGCGACTTTGCACAGGAGATGCGCGCGCCGACGAGGAAGGGCGTAGTCTTCGCAGTGTCTTCGTCTTCTTGTACACCGGCGCGCGCCCTGGGATGAGCCGGCACTTGCGCTGCGCGACGTCGACGGCGAGGTCTTCGCGCACCAGCACGCGCGTCGCGTCGAGGTATGCCGTCCGGTCGGCCTGCGCGGTTATATGTGAGTCGACCCGCGGCATGCGGCACGCGGCGCATACAGAGAATGCGCGTACCTTCACGACCCCGTTCCCCTCTCTCCGCGTCGCGTCGGAGGCCCTGCCGGCCAGTGAGCGTGCGGACGTATACGGGAGCCGCGTCGGGCACGCACCGCTGCCTCTCACAGCAGCTTCTGGAGCCGCCGGACTTCGGTGCCCAGCTGGTGCACGAGGCTCTCCATCTCGGACTTGCGCAGGATGCTCGGCGGGTGGGACATCGTGCTTGTTGTAGACACCGACGCGAAGGCAGAGGGTGTGCGACCTCACGATGCTGAGGCTGCGAGCTTTTTCAATCCATGCGAGAGGAGTGGAAGACGCTTACGGGGCCCTGGTCGCCAAAAGGAACTAGAAGAGTCTCGCGTCGCTGTATGGTAGCCTAATTGTGGTTTGTCGGCGGTAGTAGTAGTTAGATCTAGTCGGACTGATATCATGGGCAAATTGTCTTGGGCAAGCGCCCCGAGAGGCGTGGTGACTCTGGTAGCGTGGGACTTCGCTTGGACGATCGCAAACTGTTGAGTGTAACTTATGGATTTTGTAGCGATACCTGGCATGTACACTTGAGATATAAGCACTAGTGTGCGCCACAAATATTGCAGATTGCTTCACCCGGTGCAGTAACAAAGGTTCAAACCGGCAAGTACAGAAGCCCTAAGCTGCCCCCAAAACATTAATTCGTCGCGTTGTTATTCTTTTGGTTACTGCATCCGTAGTAAGGAATAGTCAACGTACCAAACAAGTGCCTTGATTCAAGTTGTCACGCGGGCATGTCATTCTGCACGGCGCGAGGATTTCACATGATCTTGTGTGCCGAGATAAATGCTCCAGTAGACTATGCAGAACTGTCTACAGGCTTGGTGGCTAGCAGTGATTTATTGAATGGAACTAGCAAGGCAACGAGAAACGTCGATGAAGGTCAAACACCGGCTCCAGACTCCAGAGGCACCTCCCAGACACCATAGGAGTAGGCGCCGCTGTGCGATTGGCCAAAGCCCAATGCGGTAAATGGGCGTTTGTGTAGCTCTCAGAAACTTTGTGGGCGCTTGAGTGCATCCCAGCGTGAGGTTGTCCCCATAACTCGTCTGAATGGCATACTGCTAAAGGAACCTATTCCACCCTCGGTTTGAATCCCTGAACTTCCAAACGCTGTGTTTCACGCAACAGCAAAATGCCGACACGCTCTCAGCCCACCAAAGAACAGAAACCCGGACAAAACTCCAAGCATGGCTACCGGTTCCTGAAAGCTGCAGACATACGCCAGAGCCTAAAGAATCCCAATGAGGCTACGCTGGTGGAAGGTACGTTTGACTTTGTCTGCCACGAAGCTATCAGCTTATAGCATCAGCTCTTACTGCTTTGCGGAATCAGTTGACTATACGCAACCCAAACGAGCACATCGCGTCCGACGACGAGCGATTGCTGCTCGTGAAGTCTTGGCTGGACATTGATTCCGGTGCGCAGGAGCTTTTCGAAATTTGGGAGAACACAAATACTGTGAGTTACTCCTTGATATCGTGATGGCACGTCCACTCAAGCGTAACCCCGCAGCGACAACTTGCATTGCTGTCTCTCATTCTCTCTGTGCTCTCCGCCATCATAACACTTCTCTCCGAGCACTACACATACCACTCCGATGCTGGACCAATTCTTCGGACGCTTTTGTCACCACAATGGACGTCGAAGTTCAACTCCTACCTCTCAACGGCTCACAACGAGCTGCTCCTCGTCACCTTGAAGCTGTACAACACCTTATCGAACTTCGCGGGTGGAAAAGAGAGGCGAAGGGTTTATGACGCATTTCCATGGGAACTCAAAGTATGTCATACGTATGTACTTGTGAACATGTACTTATCCGTTCCAGTCCTTGCCAAAACTACTGTACATGCGTCGCAGGTCAAAAAGTGAAGATAAAATTGACATGCTCGCCAGGCCAGGTACGTGATTTTTTTGTAGTGCTGTTGGGTTCGTGTTGACAATGGGCTTCAGACATTCGAACGTTGTATCTACTCTTCCTCCTGTCACTTGTCGACACTACAGCACCCACAGCCGTCAAAGCGGCTGTCCTGGACCAACGACGCGACAGCTTGGCGGCGGTGTTTAAAGGCTTGTCCCAGGATCCGCACACAATCGTCCGCAAAGTCTTGGAGTGTTGCTGGACGGGCATTTGGTGCGACCCCAAAATAAAACGTACTGCCAAGATTGGTCTCTTCAGCGAGAACACCGTGCAACAAGTGAGATGATTGTCCACCACCTGAACGCGTCGCTAATGATCTTGGAAGATTCTCAGACTGTATGAACGCAATGTTCCAGAAGGCGAAGACCAAGAGACGACGCCGGCCGACATAGCGCATCATTTTCTTCTGGCGATATGCACGCGTCCCGGAACAGGTATTTGTTTCAGGGATCGCGGATGGTACCCTAGGGAAGATAGCGAGGAGCAAGGAGGCGAAGTTGAGGAAGACGGGAACAAACGGCGTGGTTTTCGTGTGTACAACAAGATCTTGGGTGGGTTGCTCAAGGGTCTAAAAGTGAACGAGGATGCCAGACAGCAGGAGTTGGCGCTGCGCGTTCTGACTGCTTGTCCGGAACTCGTCGCAGGGTTAGTCTTCGGAGTGCATACCACCACACGTCGAGACACTAATAGCTTTGGTTGGTTTTCTCAGTTACTGGCACGCCGCAGCTCTCACGCTGGAGCCTCGATTGTCGTCGAAGTGGATCGCCAACATCGCGTTCTTTGGTTCCGTGATATTGCTCCCCGTCCCCAAGGCATCATTCTTCCTGCCCGACTCAGAGCTGTGCCGTCCTTCGCCGCCTGCCTTATCGACTATCGTGGAGAATATCTTACCATCGGTGAACATCAAAATACATCTGTCCCGTGGTCTTCCAGTCCACGTCTGCCCTCGTGCAGCATTGTACAGCACTGGCGCTGGCGAAGTGTCTCGCCAAATACGGCGACGTTGTCCGGAGCATGCTTGCTGTTGCGGACGCACTTGAAGAGGACGAAGAGGACGGGCAGTGGCGGCGCCGGCTCCGAGAAATGGAACGGGAGGTTGGACGACGGGTGCCCGACTTCCAAGTGGTCGTGGCGTTTGGTCAGCAGAAGACGAACGAGATGCAGGCTGCCAGTGTCGCAGATCCTCTGGTCCAGGCCAACGTCACTAAAGCCGCTTTACTCGCGGAGAGCGCGCAGCGGCTTCTCTGGCTGTACCATGAGCACCTGCCCTCGCTTGTGATGGAGACGCGATTCGACGTTGGGAAGCTGCTGCAAGGCCTCCAGGATGGCAGCTCGGACAAACATGGGCCTGGCGCGCTTCCGGGACTGGTCTCTCTCCGCCAGCTGCATGTGTTGAGGCTGTTGAGAGAAAGTGAAGACTTTTCGTGGTCTGGCAAGACTGGTAAGCGCACTTTTTATTGTGTTGATCCCGGGTATTCATTTGTGTTTCCGCAGGATCCCGTGGTAACTTGAGCATCCTCCTGCGACTGTATGTTCGCACGCGACATGCTGCGATGAAATCCGCCACTTCACGTCTCCTGTGCCAAACACTCTCCACCACGCCAGCTTTCCAGCATGACGCAGACGAAGTCGACCTCTGGCTTCAAGCTTTACCCCTCACAAAACGCTCGGTGGACGCGGAGACACTTGACGGGACTCCACTAACAGACGAAGCCGACGCTGTGATAACGCTTTTAGACGATTGTCTGCAGCGCTGCATGAAGACGCCATATCGGTACTTTGAAGACCTGCAAGCTCTGTGTAACGCACCCAGCGACGAAACCCAAAGAGTTGCAGCGGCACAATCTCCGGAATTGGATCCTAGTCCAATGCTTGCGGCCGTTCTGGAACAGATTCAAGCAAAGGTTAATGGGAACCATTTCACGCCTTCCGAAACACTATCTGTCGTCTCCTTCGTCCGCAAGCTGCTGTTCAAGCTCGCTGGCAAGCTACCTTCCCTGAATGTCTTGGAGGCTGCCGCGGCTAGGATCACATCCCTTGTGTTCGAGCCAGCGACATATGGCAAAGCCCTTTGGCATGCGATTGAGTTGGAGCGCCAAGCCATCGCTCTGCTTCCGTCACAGTTGGCTCAGGTCGATACGTCTTCTATGCAAGACGAAACCCACTGGTCGATACTTTCTTGGCGCAGGTACAGGACACCAACTTCGGTAAGCTATAACATAGCCTCAAGGTGGATTTGTATTGACTTTGTACGCAGCGTCTGCGGAAGAAGCAGAGAAGGCGGCCTTCGAGTTGGTCGATTGGTTCCGTTTGGTGGGACAGCCTATGAACGGCGAACAGTTCAGTAACCTCGCCGCAACGGTAGAGGTTCTATGCCAGCCAGCATTGCGTGCCCTTTTCGACTACGTCGTTCCTGGCCAGGACTTGGCATGGGGCTCCGCCAACCTGCCGAAGCAGCTATCTGCAGCACAGTATGGAAACTTGGTCTTTCCAATTTGGCATGTGCTTACATTGATTGTAGGCTTGACTTTGGCACTCTCTTTCTACACGCAGACAAATCTACCCTGGCAGACCCTGCTTCGCGAGAAATCTTTGTCAAAGCGTTGCCCGCGCAGGTCTCGATCGACATCAAACGAGTATTCCGCCTTATCGATCATAGACTTGCAGCCGCCGACCCGGCCGACAGCGACGATTTGCTCAGCTTGCTCAGTGCAGCTATATCCAAGCTGAAGAACACAGCCTCCTATGTGCATGATGCAAAGCAATATCTCTTCAAGCTTGAAGGGTTCCGACAGTGCTCTCGGTCCCCTCTTCCTACATCCGCGCGACTCGGTACGGTTTTGATTTCTGGGTGTCCCACCGCCACACCACCTGCTGACTCCTTGGCATAGCTCTTGAAGACCTCCTGGCGGAGACGATCGATGTGAGAGGCAGTTCCGATATCGAGCTTATATCCGAAGCTACCGAATTTTGGAGAAGTGTCCTGGCTCAAGACTTGAGTACACTTGACGAAGATCAGGTAAGTTACATGTTTACTTGACTTTCACCCGACGCTAAGCGGTGTACAGCTTGGCACGGCGATTATATGGCTTCGCGTCATGGATAGTCACCAGGTCATCGCTCTCCTAGACCACTATGAGGCGTTACATGGTGACCGTGACGGACGGCTTAAGCCTGTGCTTGAGGCTATCATCAAGAGCTTGGTTAAATCAACAGATCCTGCAGATGCATCTGCACTCCTGTCTCGGTTACCCGCTCTCATGTCCCTGCAGTCATGCGTTCCAAATTGCGCAGAATGGGAACAGCTCATCGCTATTGCTCTTGGCGGCTCCCTTCCGCCCTTCCACGACGGAAAGCTTTACGCGGGCTTTGCCAGCAGTCCAACAGTTACGGAGTTAACCTCTGAGGCACACCGCCGATGGCGGTCGCTTTCGCTCGAGAAGCCTCCCGTGAATGCCAAAGACTTCCTCGAACGCCCAAATTGGACCGATCTTACAGCGACAATAATCTCGAGCATCGTCTACAACCAATCCTCACAGCGACCCACCGTCTTGGACTGGTTCCGCTCTGGAAGCTGGCAGTCGCGTACCAATGCGCATACCACATTACTCCTCCGTGCCCTTCTAGATCAATGTGCTACGATGAGTCCTTTCGGCGAGGAGGATGGTGACATGCTTGTGGCTCTTTGCAAGCGGATGCTCAAAGAGACCATGCGGCTTTCACTGTCAGAAGATGACCGACATCACGCGATTGTCTGTACGCGTATACTGTCCAAGGTCCACCCTTCCGTCCGCCCAGATATCGCCGCTGTGATCGAGAAGGAGCTCAAATCAATATCTGAAGACAAACTGCATGGCGATATACTTTCGCTTGCGGTGGACGTTGACGGCAAGGGTACCCTAGGCGCTGTCGTTGTGGAAAAGGGCTTGAAATGGGCGGTGTCTGCGCTGTCTTCCAGCACAGTCGCCTCGGCAGAGACGCGTGATCAGTTGGCCCAGCTCTGTCGTGCGGTGGTATTGTCTGATCCTAAAGCCCACCATGCTGAGCCTGTAATCACTGTGGCTCTTCAAGACCACCTGTCGGATCGGCATGTTCTCGGCTTCGTAGCATCTCTGTTAGATCGTGTTCAGCTCAAGGTCGGCGCATATACCTTGGTGTGTACTACGCAGTGCTGATGATATTGGGATTCTGCAGCCCGCAACTGTCAACAAGCTCATCCAAGGCATGGTTCAGCATCCCAAATTCGCTGCCGTGGCAAGACCAGCGAATTCAGGAGGACAAGAGCTCAGCAACGCCTTCGCCGACGTCCTGTACCGGTTTTTTGACATGCATCCTACGAATACGTGTCAGCCAAGTCATGTGGAGCCTTTGCGCGCCGTGTATGGCGGAAGTCTCACTCCAGCAGACCGACGGCTGCTCTCGATATTCCAGCTCTTCGAGACAACACGAAAAGCTTCCATCGCGGCCCTTCTCGATCAGTGGTCACCATCTCCGGATACGACATGCAGTACACCGCTGGATTCCGTGCAATGCTTGGATTCTACGCGCGTTATGAAGACGTGCTTGTCCTTCCCACAGTACTACGGCGGCGGCTCCTGAAGACACCGTGCTCGATGAACGGGCCTACGACCCTATGTTCTTGATGCTAATGTTTGCGCGCATGCTGGCGCAAAGCCCACCGGACAGCGCTCTTGGCTGGGTGCAGATGTTCCGCACCAACATTGTCAGCTTGCTCATTCGGGCGTTGTCATCACACCGCGAACATGCCCGTGCAGTTGCTTTGGGTCAGTTGTCGGCTTTGTACGCTTCCATGCAGGTATGTGCTTCGCTGGCATCGCGACCCCAACAGTCCTGATCACCAAATACGTTGCAGAATGTCGACATGCAAGAACTGCCGCATGTGCTCTATATCTTGGACCTGCTGCGGAATGCTTTACCAGAGCAACAGCCCCGACGCGCATCCACCACGGATCCCGGCATACACTACTTTGCATCTTGCTCACGCCCTCCGCGCAGTCTTTCTATCCGTCGTCATTTGTCTACCCTCTTACGGCCCGCTTCCTTCTTCAGCGACAAGAGTTCGATATGACCGACGTGCCGCTATTGTACACGACTTTGTACAGTACCAGCGAGCAGTGGAGGAAAGAGCGGACGTGGATCGTGCGCTTCCTGGCAGATGGCATGGTGGGAAAACAAGAATGGCGAGTTCTGAAGAGACGTCATACCTGGGATCTGGCCGCAAGTATGCTCCAGAGTGAGGGGCAGGATCAACACTTGAGACGTGGTGTTCTCGAGGTGCGTTGTTCACCCATGAAGTTGGGGCTTCTCATGCTAATGAAATGCCGTCTCAGCTTCTAGCCAACCTCACATGCAATAAAGCGGCAGTGATGTCTCTGGTCCTCGGATCCTCGCTTCTTTCATGGATTGAGCTTCAGCTGTTAACCGCAAAAAACGGAGAAGGCATTGCATGGGTCAAGATTCTCGAGAATATCACTACCGTACCCGACATCTCAAGACTTGAGGCCTCCACCAGTGGAGAGTGGCGCAGTATAATCAGCAGGTGCCTCTCAAGACTATTAAATAGCACTGGTAAGTATCCTTATCATTCCCTCCTGCACTGCGCCAAACATAGGTTTTAGCTTGCGACACAGACGTCCTTGCTCATGTCATAGCGGTCATCTCCCGGCTCAGCGCTCTTCTATTACCTCCGGCTGAGCTCGACGCAATCATTGCTGCCACGTTGAAGCGGCTGGACATGCTGGAGAAGGACCTTGATGTAGTCCAAGGCGATCTTCGCCAAGGCTTCGCTTTCCCGCAAGCACCTCACTCATCCGTAACGCTCTGGGAATGTCCGAGCGGCGACAGAGTTGTCGCTGTGGGGAAGCTGCATCGAGGCGCTGTGGACGGCGTTGATGAGGAGCGCAGAGAAGCTGTCCTCGTGGGACTCCTTGACAAGTCATCTGCTCGTCTGGCGCGCTATCGCAGGAGAAGCGACAGAAGTGGGCGAATGGGCTAGGAGAGAAGTCGTCTATAACCTAAGCTTATAGTTTATTGTATACGGCATCCGATTATGTGGGCTCCTGTAGTGCGAGTTCTTGAGTAGTTAATGACGTTCTCCTCTACATCTCTGAGATCTAGAGTCGTGCCGTTACTGGGGATGTTATTCGCACGTGGATCTGTTATCGTTGCCCGGTCCCGGATGTCCAGCAGCTATGAAGTCAGGTGTGATCTTATCATTCTACTTACTACTCCGAGCATTGGTCGGGTTTGAGCCTACACATAGAGTTCGTCACGGTAATAACAGACACAATTGGCCATGGGCCGGTCGAGGCGTGGAGCCGGAAGTCTCAGTAGAACTCCTCGAGATTGTGCAAATCACGTTCACAGTCGGGCATATATGTACGTGTCTGTACCTTGACTCTCAGGGACACCTCAGGGAAGCCCCTACACCGAAATCCCACACTTGACCACGCCCTAACGACGACCAGGAACATGCTCGTGGCCAGCCAGAAGGTCGTCCTCGCCCCTGAACGGGGCTACCCATTCTTCGTCACCGCGAAGCGGTATGCGTTTCCTGCCTTCCAGCAGCGGCTGGAAGGAAGCAGGCCGCTGACGCTCCTCCTACTGCATTCGACGAGCTTTCACAAGGAGATTTACGAACCTGTGCTCACGCATCTCATCGCACAGCTGGGCGGCACAGACATCAACGTGCGCGAGGCATGGGCCATTGAATGTCCCAACCACGGCGAGTCGGCCGTCTTGAACGAGCAGCTTCTCCAAAAACCACCGTACAACGAGTATTGTGAGTGGCGTGGGTCGTGGCCGAATGTTGGTTATGTGGCTTACGGAGTGGATACTTGACAGTCTCATGTGAACGGTACGCGGAGGCGGTACACCATTTCCTGCGTGCAGAAGGCGAAGATGGGCCGTACGTGAACAACCAAACTGATAGATTGGTCGGCATCGGGCATTCCTTAGGTGGTGTGGCCGTGTTCGTGCGTCTCTAATCAACCAGATGAGTATGGACTGACGATGCAATAGAACACTACTGTCCGCGATGATAACGCTGACTTCGTTGGTAATCATCGATCCCTTTCTCTTCCCGGGGGAAACAGGAGGACCTCGATAAGTTGCGGTTGAAGATGGTGCGGGGTGCACACGGACGGCGCGATGTCTGGCATACCAAGGACGAGGCGTACGACTACTTGAAGAACCTCAGAAAGATAGGGTGGGACGACCAAGTGCTGCGTCTGTACATTGTAATTGGTTTCCTGCATTTTCTGCAGCATGAACACTGACAACAGTTAGCAATACGGGATGAGACTACACCCGCATGTCGCTCGGAGCACGGCGCCTTACGACGGCCTGACACTTGCTTGCACGAGAGAGCAAGAGGCTGTACGTTCTCGAATTTATGGAGGCGAACGCGTGCTGATGGCGGGCAGACCATGTATCGCGACGTTGATGGTGCCATAAAACCGATAGAGCAACTGAACTCCGCGTGTAAGCAGTTGCCCGTTCACATAGCCTTTGGAGATATATCTGATGTCATGTAAGCACGTCGTTGCCAAAATTCTGAGAACGATTGGAAGCTCAGTACTCACCGGTCTCCTCTCACGTTGGTAGACCACGCTATGTGCAGGAGAACATAGTGAACTTGGACGGCCGACGCTTTGCTTCCGTTACATGGATTAAGGGAGCAGGTCACTTAGTACGCCAGAATTCAAGAATTTTAGGGAATCGTATTGAAATTTGCGTACACAGGTACCGCAGAAGGCTCCTGCAGCCGTAACGAAGGTGATTTACGATGCTCTGTGCCAAGTCGAGCAAACACCAGCACGGCTCTGACGGCCCATCCCCGCTATCCGCCGTACGTCCGCCGTATGCCCATGTCGTATGCAGCACTGAATAGGGCCGTGGCTGCAGGGAGATTGGATCCTGGGCGTGTTAGGCTTGTCCTTGGCGTGCTCGTGGGCTGTAGAGGGTTGCTTTTGACGCTAGTAACCAAGCGTCTTCGCGATGCCATTGCTACCTACAACATTTCAGACTTGGGGGTCACTAACTTTGGCATGCTCAGACTCACAGTAGTAGCGATGAAGTTCAGATGCCAGCTTCGCCTTACTCGTTGCCCAACACCACTTCCATCTCATTCATCTCGTCATCGCCGGCTGCTCCAGCCTTTGAAGACGCGGTAAAAACATCTGCGCCGGAGGCAAGAGAGTCGATGAGGACGGCAAGGCGTGATTTAGTCATGTTGGGCTCCTAGTAATGCGTTTAATTCATCTGCTCTAATAAAGCATTTCATGAAGACGTGCCTTCCTAATCTCTTCCAGATCGCTTTTGAACCCATCCGCTACCGAAGCCATCCAGAATTTCTTGAAACGAGCCCGTAGGACTGCTTCATCCTGCGAAGAGTCTTGTGGTGAGAGGAAAGTGGGTATAGAGGTCGACGCAACCGGTGGTGGTGAAGGCGACCGTGCTCTTCGCTGTGCTTCCGGTGCAGTTTTATTTGTAATGATAGGAGTGGGAGCACTGCTCGAATCCGAGTCGGAGGAGGAGTCTGAAGATGAATCCTCCGATTCCGAGCTTTCTGCAGGAATCTGAGGTTTGGGAGAGAGCTTCCGCTGAGGCACCGGCGCCGCAGAGGAGTCCGAGTCAGAATCCGACGACGATGACGAGGATGAGGACGAAGCTGCGCGCCGTTTTCGCTTTCGTATCCGTTTCTTTGGCGGTGCCTTTTGGTTTGCCGGAGCCATATGTATTCCGGAGGTGAAAGGCAGAGGTGTGCAGGACGCTCGTTAATTGGTCGAGAGTACAAATCAATTCTGGCGGCAATTGCCGGACGATCCTTTCTGAGGATTGCTCGCAGGAAGGATCTCCCATCTTACCTCTAACTTTCATTCGCCTGCAACATGGCTGGCAAGACCGTCGGGGTACTAGGTAAGAGTATGTCTTTCTTGACGTTTCCAGTGTTGAAATGTTCAAATCAACTTCCACAGATTCCTTAAAATCTATACTTCGCCTTGCATTGAATAACTCGGCCTAGGCGGCGGCCAGCTGGGTCGCATGCTCGCGGTGCCCGCCTCGCTGCTCGACATCGACCTCGTCTTCCTCGACGTTGGCGAGCACAGCCCCGCCAAGCAAGTCTTCGTCGCAAAGACCGCCGAGAAGGCGCACATCAACGGCGCGTTCTCCGACCCCGCGAAAATCCGCGAGCTCGCGCAGAAGGTGGACGTGCTGACGATCGAGATTGAGCACGTCAACGCGGATGTTCTGGAGAAGGTCGAGCCGTCGCTCCCGCTCGGCGTGCACCCCAGCCCGGCGACTATCCGCACCATCCAGGACAAGCTCACGCAGAAGAGGCACCTCCAAACGCACCGCCTGCCAGTGTCGACGTTCCTGCAGGTCGAGTCGACGAAAGAAGCTCTGGAGGATGCTGCTCAGAAGCTGGGCCTGCCGTTAATGGTGAAGAGCCGGACGCTGGCGTACGATGGGCGGGGCAACTTCGTTCTCCGCAATGTCACTCAGGCGGCCGAAGCCTTGACCGTCCTCAAGAACCGGCCGCTGTACTGCGAGAAGTGGGTGCCATTTTCAGCCGAAATTGCCGTTATGGTCGTTCGATCTACCACCGGAGAAGTTCGGTCATACCCTGCCGTCGAGACAGTGCACAAGGACAACATTTGCCATCTTGTCTTCGCTCCCCTGCGCAGTCGGGATCCAGCGGTGGCGGACCGGGCTCGGGCGGTAGCAGAGGCTGCCGTAAAGTCATTCGAGGGTGCTGGAGTTTTTGGTGTTGAGATGTTTTTGTTGCAAAATGGTGCGTGACGTGCACAGTGAACGCGATAATTCCAATATCGAATGCTTGCTCCCAGGCCAGATCTTTCTGAATGAAATTGCGCCGCGACCGCACAACTCGGGACACTACACCATTGAAGCCTGCGAGACTTCGCAGTACGAGAACCATCTGCGTGCGATCCTCTCGCTGCCCCTCGGCTCCACCACGATGAAGGTGGCTACCGCGGCGATGCTCAACATCCTCGGCGCGTCGAACGACCTCGAGGAGGTCAAGGCTTTTGCCGCTTTCGCGCTGTCCGTGCCCGGCGCGGTGGTGCACCTGTACGGCAAGGGCGAGTGCCGCAAGGGTCGCAAGATGGGGCACGTCACCGTCACCGCACCATCGGACGCGACGCTGCGTGCGCGTCTGCGCCTGCTACTCGAGCGCCTGCCCGGCGCGAAGGACGCAAAGGAACTCGACCTGTACGCCCCGCCGGAGCCTACGCACGGCCGCCCACACAAGCACCCGCTTGTCGGCGTGATCATGGGCTCGGACTCGGACCTGCCGGTCATGACCCCCGCGGCGCAAATCCTCGACCGCTTCGGCGTGCCGTACGAGCTCACGGTCGTGTCGGCGCATCGCACGCCCGACCGTCTTGTCGAGTACGCGCGAAGCGCGGCGGCACGGGGCCTGAAGGTCGTCATTGCAGGCGCGGGCGGAGCGGCGCACTTACCAGGGATGGTTGCGGCGATGACGGGCCTTCCGGTGATTGGGGTCCCCGTGAAGGGTAGCTCGCTGGACGGCGTCGATTCACTGCATAGTATTGTTCAAATGCCGGTGCGCTTTGTTCTTATCTCATGTCTCCTGATTGTTTCTGACCGCGCTATTGAATTGCAGAGAGGCATCCCCGTTGCAACTGTTGCGATCAACGGCGGCATGAACGCGGGTCTGCTCGCGATTCGGATACTCGGAGTCGCGCAGCCTGGGTTGATTACAGAGACGGAGAAGTACCTCAAGGGGCTGGAGACGGAGGTACTGGCGAAAGTGGATAAGCTTGAGGAGGTCGGCTGGGAGCAGTACGAGGTGAAGAAGTAAGGTCAAAATGCACTTGAGATGACCAAGCAAGGAACAACATAAATGTAGAATTGCTGTAGAAAAGTGTAGCAAAGTATCATGGCATCGCATAAAAAAGAATCGCGCCCAGATGCAATTCTTACAGTATGGGGTGTACGTGGCCGATGGTCATTGCTTTATCTGCGGATTAACTGCTCTGAGACCTTGTTTGCTGCTCTACAAGCAGTTTCTGCAGTATGTGTAGGCGTTAGGTATCCCTACTAGTACTGAAATGCTCAGGCTCAGCTGCCTAGCCTCAGTCTTGTGGGCCGTGGCTGCTTGTGGTCGTCCAAGCGAAGTTCCCACGCCACAGAAGCACCTCGCGGGGCGCTTGCCCAAGACATAGTTTGTTTATGATTGCCGCTGCCACCTTGCAACAAAGCCACCATGTCGACTTGTGCCGCTCCAAGAGACTTTTATAGTGCCATTCGGCGACCAGGGCCTCGAAAGCGTCTTTCAATTCCTCTAGCACGGTTGAAAAACCCGCAGCCTGAGCGTCCTGAGCCCCCAAACCCTCTGCCTTCCAACTCTCATCTCAAACCACCTCGGTGAATACAACGCTGCATCCACGCCAGCTTCGTTTCTGCCAATAAGCACGATGTCCCACCCGCCGAGCAACCTGCGCAGGTCCGAGATGGAGAGCCTCATGCACCAGCAGGGCACCGAGATCCGGCGGCTCCAGAAACTGCTGAGCGAGGCAGAGGTGCGTGCTCGACGCGGCTCCCGTACACGACCGGACGCTCACTGGCCGCCTAGGCCTCCAGCGCGACGCTGAAAGAAGAGAACGGGATGTTGAAGGTACGGCGCATGCTCCCTGTGTGCTCATGGCCAAGTGTCGACTAACCCATTCACAGATCGCGCAGGCTGACCTGACGGTGCGCCTCGACGCGACGCGCGTGCTAGTGAGCGAAGGCCTCGCCGTCGACGTCGCCCAGCGCAAGGACCCGCTCATCCCGGCGCACATCCCTGGCCACGTCCTTCGCAAAGTCACCAAGAAATCCGTGTGTCGCCTGTCCGCCCCTGACCGCGTACACCTCCAGTGACTCATTGCGTCGTCCCACAGAAGGCGGGCTTTGCGGCACACACGCTTGTGCGACTCCGGCGACGAAACGCAGTGAGACGAGAAGTGCAACCGCTGCGGCGTTGTGCGCCCGGACCAGCTCCGCGACAAGCACGGTGCATGGAACGCGTGGCCGCACCGCAAGTTCCGCAACGTGACGCACGTCGTCGCGCGCCTCGGCGGCGCGGCGTACTACGTTGGCGCGTACAAGTGCGTTGGGAGCAAGCCACTCGACCCCCGCGCATTCCGCGCGCTGCCGCAAGAGGTTTGTGACTGCGGTCTGTCCGTGAGCAATAGGCTGATTTGAGTTTGGACGTGTGCAGATACAGGACGCAGTGCTACAACGCCTTGACGCGAACGCGGGCACCCGCGAGGAGAGCAGGGCGAAGCTGCTCGCGGGCGAGATCGGTGTCACGCGACTGACGCTGCGTCGCGTGAGCTACGACGACAAGTTCCAGGCGGCGCTGTTCAAGGCGGGCACGATGGAGAAGCAAAGGGCGGGGGGGAGGACGTGGAGGACGAGTTCGAGGAGGCCATGGATGATGGGTGAGAGTTCTGCGTGAGTGAGGGAAATCGCAGAACGTTGTCACGCTCCGAGGGGAATTAATGACTAACAATATTCAGGGGAGTGGTGGATGTATGCACGGCGTATACCTTAGAAGTTATGCGATATTCAAACAATAATACAACTTTGAACTACGGCTTCTCGATGCCTTCGTTGCGTTCGGCGTCTCGCTCGACTGCCTCTTGACCATCACCATCGAGATCATCTCGGGTCGGGGTCGTTTTATCGCGTTTATCGTTCGCCCTGTGGTCGCTGGCAGCCCGTTCGATTTTGAACAGCTTGGTAAGGTACAGAAATTGATCACACCGTCTGATAGGTACTAACATCCAATAAGAGACTGTAACTTAGTCGAAGAGCTTCCTGCAAAGAAGACGCCAAGCTATTAGATCGCAAATGAATTCGGAATAAACAGCGTTTCACCCATGGACGCACCTTCATCGCTGCGGACAGAATCCTGTCCAGCGTCGACATCGGAATTAGCACACAAGTTTGTCATGAGGTAACAATATCAGGTACGTGACGCGCTCACCACCACATAGCCCGACGTGAAGTTGCTAACGCCCCTCCGAACATGGTTTCTAAACAGCGTTCAGCGCAGTTTTGAGCTCTGGCCCCGGCAAGTGGCGGGCGTCTTATTTAATAGATTACGGAGGCTGTGCCGGCGGAAACATATGGCCCTGGGTTGTCTCTACACCCATTCTACTATGCAATACGGTAGTCTGGGTCAGAAGGGTCAGAATCTCTGTGAGTCTCTACTGAGTGTCATAGCGGCCTCTGTATTGGCTAAAAGTATATACGTGCAGAATTGCCTCACCCGCACCGTGTGAATTACGGCTGTTGTGCACTGTCCTTTCCTAGACGTAACGTGAGAGGCAACGACGAGCTTCGCATCTGCGTGCTGATGCCTTCACACTCCTCGAACCAATCATGCGGTACGCCTGTGAAGAGTTTCCAATTATTCGGAATACTCGACACTAATCATTGACTGCGCAGGTCCGTGACGCTCGTCTATGCAGCGTTACCAGCCCCCGTGGGTGCACGGAGACGTACTGGTGATGGACCGGCATTCTCGCCTGTTTCATTCGTGAGAGTCCAGTGGTGCCGTCTGGTGTCTCATGTTGCATGCTACTGGCTGAATACAAGCTCGATCCGTGACAGAAACGGGGTCCATGGCAGTGCGTGGGTGCAGTCGCACATTTTGTCGTTCCCAACTCACCATATCCAGTAGGCCACTTCGAACACAATGATCGTAGCAAGCTTCCTGCGCATCTGTGGGAGGGTAGCGAGTTATATATAAGGTACGGAATTGAGACATGGTTGCCTCACCTTGTTGCTCCCACTTGGTACCTCCTCACCTATCTCCTCTATAATCTAAAATGCGTCGCTCAGCCATCGCCGCTGGTGTTGCTTCCATCGCCGCCGTTGCGTCTGCTCAACAAACGGTACGCAAACTATTGTAAACTGTCTCTTATACAAGGGGTGTTCATGATTTTCTACTCGTCGCCAGATTCAAGTTGGTGCAGAGCAGAACAGTACAGGTGGCATCTTCCAGTTCATTCCTAACAACGTTACGGCCGCCAATGGCACTACCGTGACCTTCGTGTACGCCGGCCACCCAGGTAACCACAGCGTGTCCCAATCGTCGTTCGCCAACCCGTGTCAGCCTGCTTCTGGTGGTTTCGACTCTGGTTACGTCTTCATCCCCCCGACGTTTAACTCGAGCTTCCCTACCTTCAACATTACGATTACTAACGACCAAGAGCGTAAGCTGCTTTATTTTATTTTCTAACAACCGAGCTCATGCTCACGAAATCTTCAGCCATCTACTTCTTTTGCGCGCAGACCGCGCCATTCGCACACTGTACCGCTGGTATGGTTGGGTAAGCCATCCAGACCTAACTTGCATCCGACTCGCTCTCACACTTCATACACGTAGCGTCATCAACCCCCCTCTGCCGCTAACGTCACGGCGTTCGTCAACGCTGCGATCGCTCTCAACGGCACCGCCCCTGGCGTGCCCTCCCCCGCACTTAGCGGCATCGGCGCGACTGCCTCTGCAGCCCCCGGCCCCTTCAGCACCGGCTCCGGGGTCCCCTCGCTCGCCGCCGGGCCCACGTCTGCCGCGTCCGGTGCTGCGTCCTCAGGTGCGTCCACCTCGGGATCTGCAGCCAGCGTCGGCTCAACTTCAACTTCTGTTTCTGTCACTGTCTCGACTACAGGTTCCGCGGGCGCGTCGGGCAGTGGTGCTTCGGGATCTGGCACATCGGGTGCCCCAGCGCCCAGCAACACTACGGGCGGCGCCATGAGCAACGCCGTTAACCTTGCTGCTGTCGTCTTCGCCGCTGCTCTTGGCGCCCTGCTCCTCTGAGCAAAGGAGGGCGACGGACCTGAGCTGGTTACTGTTCTACTGGTTGAGGCACACTGTACGATGAGGATGTAATACTTTCAGTGGAAGAGGACTTGATACCTTTTTGCTTGGATATTTCCTGTAGTCGCTTGCTCTGAGTATTCTAGCGTATTGTGAAGTCTGAGCTCTTTCTTAGTTGTGGCCGAGCAGCCGCTTGGTAGAGAGCAATGTCAGAAGTATTATGTAGTTGGGGTGCATGACTCCTGCGTGCACTTTGCCAGCTACGACGTGGTATTTTTAAATAATCAGTCTGAATGTTTCCTTCACTTCCTATTTTAACTTCGTAGCTTCGAAAGTCCTACTCTAGACATCGTAACGTCATGACGCACCAGCCATTCTCCCCCAGCAAGGGTCGTCAAGTAAAACAACGCATTAAACGCCGCTCTGGTGCTACAAATCAAATTCACAATGCGAAAGAAGAGCGAGTTACAGTAGTCAAACCTAGTTTTTACCGGTTCAACCTAACTCAACCAACAGAGACCCTGCCCCAATCCCGAACTCGTCACATAACGCCTTCATCTCTTGGCACACATCCTCCCAGGTGTCCAGCAACGGCAACCCTTTCTTGCGCGTCGGAGCAGGGAAGACGGGAAGCTTGTGCGGTAGGACGAACGCCTCATACTCGTCGCTATTCCGTAGCACTGGCATGCGAGGGAGACTCCAGAACCCGGCATATTCATCCTTGGGCGTATCGAGAGATTCAAGGGACGCAGAAGTAGTGTGCGCTTCACTGTAGGGACTGGGTGAGGCTGTCGGATCTTCCACGGATGATGGCTCGCTGTCAGCGGGAACGGGTGCGAAAGACGGCATGATGAGGGATGCGTCCGCCTTGGTGGAGAAGGGTGCATGCGCGAAGTCGCCGAGGCTGGAGTCTGGGTTGCCTTGACGGTGTTCGGAAACCGGGCTTGGGGCTCTCAGTATAGAAGGCACTGACTCAGCGACGGGCTGAGAGATTTCTTCGGCAGTAACGAGCTCCTCGCAGGTAACTCCCTTCCGAGCCGGCAGCGCAGGCACAACCGAGACAGAAGTCGGATTTTCTTCGTGTGGAAGGCGTAGGTCAATGTCTGTCCTCTTATAAAGATCATCGTGGACCTCAACAGAGGCATCGTGGATGCCGACAACGAGGCTGTCTGTGAGTGCATCGCAGTGAGGGCTAGGGATCGTCGACAGTAGCTGGACTGTATCCTGTTCGTCTCGATCTTCTTCATGAATAATATGTCCATCTAGAGGACTCGGGGCTTCCTGGTCATTTATAAACGTGGCCAAAGTGACGGGGTTTCCTTTGCCCTCCTCGTCGAAAGGAGATTTGGGCTCCGGCTCATGAACGACCACACCTAGGGGAATGGTGTCCGCGACCGCGGGTGTCCTCGACGACCGTAGAAGTCTCTTCCGGGGCTGTAACCGTAGTGTCGAAGCTCGACGACGGGTCGTATACAATTGCTTCCGAAGGACTCGGCTCTACCTGAAACATCCACAAGGTCTCGTGAGCTCTAGGAAGCTACTGCCAACGACGCAACTAACCACGAATCCGATGTGCAGCAGAGAACACAGGGGAGAAGATGTACTCGGAGACATCATCTCGTTCATCCTGGCGTGACGGAATTGGTTAGCTGTAGCGCATGCCCGATATCTATTCTTGTAACAGGGCTCACAAAAAGTCAAATGCTACAGACGACGCCGATGCTCCAACCTCCAAGATCCTGTCGTTGTGCCGTCCCTGCGCAACATGAACCTCAGTGAGCTGTACTTTTGAATGAGTCTATTAGTGATCCCACTCACCCTGACAGCATCGCAGCCTAGGAAATCAAGCACTTGGTCTTCTTCGTCCGATTCACTCGCCAAAATTTCCGACTCGCTCGCCATACTGCCCGACTCGCTCATCGCACTGGCCGACGCCGTCCGGGACTGGACGTTGCAAACCGAGTCCGCCCTGTCGCGCCACCAACCAGGGCTGTCCTCATCATCATCCCTACCCTCCTCTCGTTCAGCGTCTTCGTCACCTGATACAGGCTCGTGTTCCACCATCCCAGGGCTCTCGCCCACATTCTGCGGAGGTAGAGCCGCGGTCAGCTCTCGCATGCCAGCGACGCGCGGGGTGTACACGCGCGGGGCGGACCGGGCACGGTACCAGGCTGCTGTATATGGGACGAGAGGAGGCTCGGCGGTGCTGAACTCGTTGGAAGAGGGTGCCTGGGCTGAAGGGAGTGAAGGCTGCGGCTGACGGCCGAAGGTGAAGGATGGAGGGTGGACGGGGATCGCGGTAGCGCTAGAGTACGTAGCGTGCTGCATGGGTAGTTGCTGCCAGGTGAGTTGATCAGCGGGGTGGGCTTGGGTGTGGGTGATACCCTGCGTTTGCGGACTAGATCTAGTGTTCTGCAGAGCACCTGTTACACATAATTCAGTCTAAATCGGGAGTACTGAAAGAAAAGAGAAACACTGACCCGCTCGGGATTGCCATGCCCTGCTGCGTTCTTCAAGAGCTAGCACCTCCTTTCCGCGCTCCTGTTCGCGCATGAGCTCCAAGAGCTTGTCCATCGTTGCCTGAATCGCGGCGGTGGACTGCACGGCCGGGGTCGAGGCTTCATCCTTGAGATACACATCGGCTTGCTCGGACGGTGAGCCCGCAGACATTGAAATGGACTGATTAAGCGAGAGAGCAGAGTCCGAGCCCCTCCTACTACAGACCGAACGAGATCGACTGGCGGACAGCGTGTCGTCGAGGTCCTTCTCAGTTTCCAATGAATCTGAACGAAGCGAGCCAGACGTGGGGCGCCGCGCCAGGAGCGCCTTGTAGAGCCTCGCAGGAGTGGAGGAGCTCGACTCGGGCGTACTGGAGCGCGAGCGACGCGCCAGGAGTGCGGTGTTCAGCCTTTGAAGAGAGCCCGACGAGGATGCGTGCTGAATAGAGAGACTAGAGCTTGAAGACGCGTATTCGATGGAAGGGCTGGACACTTCATCCACCGTTGCTGAGTACTCGGCGTTACATTCGAAAGATGGAAGGTCAGCGAGCTTGCTGTGACCAATAGAGTTTTGCAACAGGTCTGAGGGCGGCGTCTTCTTAGGCTGCAGCGGTATCCTCGGCGTCGACGAGGCCTCGGGAGTGTCAAAGGATGTGCCGTACGGGGCGATATGGACACGAGCATGTCCTGCGCCCCCAGCGGGTCCAACTACATCAACTAGACAGTGAACGGGCAGGTCAGCGGAGTTCTCCAGATCGCTCAGTGGGGTCCTCAACAGCCCCGGCTGCTTTTCCGGGTTCCTCCAGACTGTGGCCAACTCTCCCGAGCGCACCTTGTCCGAGGAGGTCGTTTTAGGAGCAACCAGTTCGTACTGCGGAGAGTCCAAATCGCCGAGAAGCAACGCGTCGAGGTAGCGCGAGACGCGGTCAGGCGACAGCGGCGCCGGGCTGAATGGGGCCGCGACTGTGTTGGCTAACGCGCGATGTGGAGGTACGATCCTGTCTTTCGACACCGCGGGCTGCTGAGTGAGAGGTGGAGGGGCCAAAGCGGAGCGAGCTGGGATGTCGTTCTCCACAGCGGCGAAGGGGGCTTGTCGATGCATTGCATAAGCAGCGTCATTTCCAGACGCTTCTATGGCCGTCTTGGAGAT
This sequence comes from Terana coerulea, assembly GCA_024811115.1. Taxonomy (NCBI): domain Eukaryota; kingdom Fungi; phylum Basidiomycota; class Agaricomycetes; order Polyporales; family Phanerochaetaceae; genus Terana; species Terana coerulea. Next base: position 82,208 of record JAKOGH010000239.1, read on the forward strand.
TTGGGAAGCTGCAGAGATCCCAAGGCCATCGAAGGATCGGGAGGAAGGGAAGACGGGGATAGATTGCGAGCTGCGTAGAGCGCGCCGGCATTCGCTGCGAGGTGGAACTCGTCGTGGAACGGATGGCGCCGGTGACGACGATGCTATATCCGTGGAGGAAACGTGTCCGAAGGACAGCAACTGTGCATACAGGGCAGGCTCGGTGTATTGTTCCGTCGACAAATCGGGAGACGTGACCTGGGAAGGCAACGAACACTGTAAATCATCAAGGCTTGCAGCGGCACGCAACATATGTACAGTCCCCGGGGACAAAACCTGCGGCGAGATGGCGGCTGCGGCAGTCGGCGACGGGTCTGCGAAGAATCTAGAGAGGTGTGTGGTCGAGATGGAGGGGGATAGGCTCGATTGGAAACTTGTGGGGAGAAGTGCAAGGAAGAGACTGTGGACAAGGGGGAAATTGCGGGAGGGGGAGGGGAGGTTGCCAGCAGAAAAAGGCAAATGTGCTGTCTGAGATGTAGGTGGTATAGCGCGTCCAGGGGCGTCGGACACCTTCCGCGAGGCTTGGTCAGCAGAAACGGGAGACGGTGCGAAGTTGAAGGAAGAGGTCGGTGTATGCGCGTCCTTCGGTGTACTACCCGCCTGAGATAGCACGGAGCTAATAGATGTCAACTCTGTTGCGCTCCGCGATCCCATGCTGGAGGATGGACGCGTCATACCGAGGTGGGCTAAGATAGGTTGGGAGTTGACTTGGGGTGGTCTCGTCTTCTCAATGCAGGCCCTATCGCTGGCAGCTCTCCCAGATCCTTCGTCCTTGCAAACCTCTGCTGCCTTCTCCTGTGCTTCGTGTAGCGTATGCAAGTAAATTGTTTGACCTCCCTGTGCGAACGTCGGGCCGTGAATGAGGCCTTCATTACTTTCTACGGAATCCGAGTGAGAGAAGGTCGGCGAGTCAAGGCTGCCTGCTGAGATTGCAGGGGAAAGGAGGTCGGGCGAGCTTATGAGGCGGTCGCAGACGGAGAAAAGCCCGCCGAACCGCGACAGACGTCGTTCAATGATGGTGTCGCTGGTGGGGTCGCCGTAGTAATAGACAAAGTCTGACATGGCCGTACAGTCGCTCTAGGGGATGTATGATGTGAGAGACTACACTGTTTCGCGCAAAATGCAGTGGTACAAACAACGGGGGAGGACGGGGTTCGCGGGATGGAGGTGGTTGAGGTCTAGGAGAACTAGCGGGTGCAGGCCCGCACCGTCAACGTAAATGTCGAACTTCAAACGGCAGTGGTTGCATGATGTCTTCGAGTGCCAAATACTTGTGTGACAATGTGTCCAGCGAAAATGCCGAATGTCTGCACTTCACCGGCGTGACGGTGGTTCTGAAGCAGCAATGGGTCTGGAGCCTTCCACATCGGGGTGCGCACGGCCGCATTCGACTGCGTGACGAGCGAGAAAGGCCGACGTGCAAGATCGCGCTGCATTTCTGCCCCGTTGAGTATGCCTGACAATCTGCATCGCATATATATGAAAGTACTCACCCACTAACGAGACTCGGCTCATTTCGTCGGAACCGTCCATTTGTCGGCGAGTTCAGCGCAACTGAAGCGGGGAGATATTTCGTAAAGACTGTATCACAGCTTTAAATGTCGAAGCCACAAGCGGCGAGGTTCGAAATCGTACGCATGCGAGAGACAGAGCGATAGCAGTTTCGAAACGGGGGGCGCGACGGGACGAATTCGGACAAAACCACAACGCGCGAAGCGCGAACGTGACATGGCTTTGCACAGTCACCTCTGTCACCGGCGCTCCGAGCAGAAGGTGACAAGTCCCGTGATTGATTTGCGCAACGAGCACGCCATCGACCATGTCGATGGCGAGGACTTAGGACGCGTTCGCGCTTTGCTTCTCTTGCGTCTGTACCACCACTACCACCTCTGCAGCGTCGCTGGCCGTGTACACTCCCATACCCTTCGCTATCGCCTACTGTGGACACAGAAATTGCGCCGATGGCGCTCTCCGTCAAGTTTCGTGCCCAACGACGTCGGCGATTGCAACCGTGACTTAGGAGTACATCGAGAGGAGAGGAGTGAAGAATTGAGAGGGTTGAGCTTCACGAAGTGAGTACATCAGTCTTCACTGCCGTTCACTGCTGTTCGCAGGAGGAACCTGAGAGGGGGGAGGGAAGGGGCTAAGGTGCAGTACCAGCTGCCTGCCTCCTCTTGCAGACCCCCAACGCTTGGAGGTCACGGCTCCTCAATTTTACGCCGAAGGGGTGTCATCCGTGCCTCGGCTCTTGAAGGCTGCGTGGTCATCTATGACTCGAAGTGACGCCCGCAAGTGACCGTATCAGCATCCGACAGGACTCCCTGATTCGCCTACGCCATCGCTATCGCCTGCCTATCTCCTCGCTAACCTCGCGCTTGGACGGCCACGTCAACGGTGTCCTCAGAGCTTGGACTGCCGTACTCGATTCTATGAGCTGGACTACATGCGCGATAGGCTTACGGCGACTTGATCCAATCTATTTGGGCGGAGGAACTGGGCACTGCAAGCGTAGCGGACCTACGGATTTCCCACCACCTCGCATGCATGATGAACCAGCGTTGTCGGGTTTGTTTCCTTAGCTTGATTCCCCTCAATCATTTGCATATTCCTACGTCCTTATTGGCGGGCCTATTCGGAATATCGCTCGCTCCGGCAACAACTTCGCGCCCAGTCCTGGACTCGTAACATCGACGCTCCAAGACATTCTCAGGATGGTTGTTCGTTGCCCCTTTCAATGGTCCAAGAACATCGTTACGGCGCTGCAATCTCCTTCCCAGCCTTGCAATTTACACGCGGAGGTACTCGCGATGTCCAAGTGCCAAACTGACCTAGTCGGATTGGCCCTTGTCGCGGTTCGGCGTGGTGATCGGCGAGGTCCGATGTAGCGGTAGCGACAATCGAAGGCCCGGTGCATGTCTCGTGGTGCGATCCTCTTTACGTTCCTGACCACTCAAACGTTACCTTTTACCCATTCCATTCGTTTCACCTTGTCCACTTATCCGAATCAACATGTAAATATCAGGTCTCTCGCGCAATATAAAAACCCCGCTTTTGCACGCCTTTCGACACGGAGCGACTTGCTTTTTGCTTTTCCCTCCACTCTCAAACACTTGAACACACTCCCCTGAACACGCCTTGAACTGACTCTAGTCGCTATGTCTGCCTTCGTATCGTCACCGAGCCTCTCCGACCGTTCCCTTCCCGCTTCAACCTCTCGCTCGCCCTCGCCTGCTTCCTCACCTTCAACGGCACCATCCACGCCGATGCACGCGCCGCCGGCACACTTCATTGTTACGCATTCGGCATCTACCGCCTTCTTCCAATCCCTTCCCCTTCTGCCCGGGAGCTCAGATCGTGCTCTGCACTTCACCGGTGAAGGCGACGCGCAAGCTGTACAGGACCTCCTCGCCCGTGCGGCTGAGGTTCTGGAAGACCACGAGCTGTGCACAAAGGGAAGATGGGAAGATATCGAGGCGATAGACGGTGGCGAAGAGATTACCTACCTCCGCACGAACACGGACGCGGTCAAGATTGCATGTGATGTTGATGCTGTCAACTTGGCCGCTCTTAAAGTCCAGTCTGCCCAGGTATGTTATTCAATCAGTATATCGGAGTTGTCTGTGCTAACACATAAACTGAACAGCTCAACGAAGCCGAGGCTCTCAACTTGTACACCATTGCATCGCTCCGCTCCGTCGTCGCGTTTGCCTCCGGCCGCATGACATTACACGTTCTCGAGCGCCCCTCCTTCACCTTCCCCTTACTCTCCTGCGCCTCCGACCCTTTCTCAAACTCATACACCTTACCTACGCAGTCTGAGTTCAATATGCTCTGGCGCGCTTGGGATCTTGTCACGCTGGGAATGATCCCTTCCGCGATGCTGCACCAGAAGCCGATCGACCTCCGCCACAAGCCGCTGTTCTACATCGGGCACCTACCCACGTTCAACGCGCTCCTGCTCACGAAGCTCCTCCACCGCTCGATGGTCGAGCCGCGCAGCTACGCGACCATCTTCGAGCGCGGAATTGACCCGCATGTGGACGACCCCGACCACTGCCACAATCACTCCGAGGTCCCTGAGTGCGACGAGGATTGGCCCGTGCTGGGCGAGGTGTTGGGCTTCCGGGATCGTGTGCGTGATCTGGTAACGTGCACACTACGGGAAATCGAAGACGGGAGCCGGCCGTTGACGAGGAGGCTGGTGCGGACCCTCGTTATGATGCACGAGCATGAGGGGTTTCACATCGAGGTAAGCGTTCTGCCACTTACCAGTTGCCAACGAACGACTAACAAGTACTCAGACACTCCTCTACATGCTCATCCAACGCGCGGGTACCGGCACGCTTCCGCCACCAGGCTTCTCCATCCCACCTTGGTCGCACCTCTCCGCGCAATGGAGCGCCATCCCTGCGCCGTCCACTGCCTCCGTCACGCTCGGACCATGCGTGCTGACCATGGGCCACGACGACGTCGAGTCGCATGACCTCCTGTCTGAGAACGAGACCATCGTTGACGGCCACGTCTTCGGCTGGGACAACGAGAGCCCGCGCCGCACAGTTGAGGTGGGCAAGTTCCGCGTCGAGTGGCGGCCCATCACGAACGGCGAGTTCCTTGCGTTTTGGCGTGCCGAAGCCGGGAAGATCGCTATGCCTGCGAGCTGGGTGGATGACGCGGGGGAGATCAAGGTACGCTTTCCACCCAATTCCTCCCGCTCATTCTTACAAATATCATGTTGTAGGTTCGCACACTGTACGGCCCTGTTGCTATGCAGCACGCGCAAGCTTGGCCGTGTCTCACGGCGTACGACGACTTGCTCGCGTACGCGCGCTCGAAGGGTGGGCGCATCCCGACTGAGGCCGAGCTCCGCCTCTTCTTGGACACCTACAACGTGGGCCACGCCGAGGGCGCAAACACTGGGTTCAGAAATTGGCATCCCGTCACGTACGTGGCTGCTCGTTCATGTTGTTTAACGTAGGGTGCTGACGACGAATGCGCAGTGCAACAGCTGGCCTAGCCGAGAACGGCGGACGTGGCTCAAATGGCGGAATCTGGGAGTGGTCTAGCACGGCCTTTGGTACGCATGCTACTTTTGAAGGAACGACCATCTTCCCTGGGTATTCCTCCGACTTCTTTGATGGCAAGCATCAGGTTGTGGTGCGACTTTATCTTTGCTTCTGTTTAAAGATGTGCTGACGCACTTGCCGCAGCTGGGTGCATCCTACGCAACTATCCCGCGCCTTGCACAACGAAGAACTGTTCGCAATTTCTATCAACATAACTATCCGTATCCGTGGGTTGGTGCAAGGGTTGTTTACGATGACTAATAGGTGATTTTATTTATTACTTGGGCCTTAGCAAACATTGCTGGCCTTCAGTGCTTCACTTATACTTGTATTCTTATCTTGTGCAACAAATAGATTACACATGTGTTCAAACTCACCTTTGGCTGACCTTGCCTTGAGTAGTTCAAGGAGTGCCCTATATTGAACCTGAGGCCCTGAGTAATAAAACAGTAATAGTTCAAGGGTAGCAACTGTTGCCATATTACTTTTAACCAGTGTTAGCTGGAATAATTATCATAATAAGAGGAACTTTTGCTTTGTTATAAGAGGTAGCCTAGGCAAGAGGACTGTAAAAAGAAATGCTACCTAATGGTCCTTCTTTAAATGAAGTGCTGGATGACCCCTCTGCCCTCTCTCTGATCTTAAAAGGAAATTTATGTGATTATTACCCCCTTCGGAGTGTTAAATACATTGTTGTCTGTCTAACCTCGTTTTTGCTGCTTTTTCCACTTAGTAACTTAGTAGCCTGCACTTTGCTTACAGTCTGAGCCACAAAACCTGGATTAAATAAGCTATTGCTTGCATATGGCAGGTACAATTTCTGAAGGATCTGCTATAAGATAAATATGATGTATTATTTGTATAAAAATTAGTGCTTGAATACAAATTCAAATCCTGCCTTGAAACAAGTAATTAACACCATAAATAACATTGAAAACCTGCCTTAATCACATCAACCTGCCTCCACACCCACCTCAATTAGCACTTACCCAATTTAGCAAAACACAAAAGTTCTCTTTGGGACTTCTGGCATATGGTAAGCACTTGATATATAATAGATAAATATACCTGAGTGAAGTTTGGAGTGCAGGGCTATATTTGTTCAAACTCCCAAAGATGGTATTGTCCTCTATGCCGGGTTCAAGCACTTACAATTTGAAAAAGTTCAACATAGTAGTAATTAAGCTCTATAGCTTTATTTGGCAGCTATTACAATTTTTGAGTTTACAAAAAACATTTTATATGGTTAGAACATTAGAGCAGCTTTTGACTTCAGTATGATTTAATGCTTAGAGCGCAAGAAATTTGAAAACCCCTAAACATATTTGCATATGTTTCTGAGTTTAAAACACATTATAAAAATATATTTAGCATCTGTGATGATATCCTGCATATAATACCAGTTTATTCTGAGAATAAGCACACTAACTGAGGCTAGAGGCTATATAAAAGGCTACAGATATTCATAAAGGCAAGCATCATACTTTAACACATGTTAGAATATTTCCATGATTGTTTGAGATTTTATCTGTATTTTGATACTGTACTCTGCTACTGCTATCTATGATCTAGGGTGGATCGTGGATCAAAAAAATCAAATAAACTTGAAGAATTTTGAATATATTCATAGAGATGCATATATATGTATAAGAAGCATATCTGTATGCTCTGTGAATGCTAATCTGCTATTGTGATGATAAGAAGCTCTTAACTCCTGTTTCTCTACACAATATAAGCCTCATAGCTCAAGCTGTGAAGGTTCCAAGATTATGAATATAACATTTCCTTACACATCCTTGAATATTTCCATGATTCATAGTATTTTGCTTGTATTTTGGTGCTACACTTTGTTTTTATTGGCCAGGGTAAATTACAGATTGAAAATGCGAGATAAATCTCGAGAATTATGAAAATATTTGCAGGGACACATATGACTGTAAGAAACATGTCTGTATGCTTTTTGGATGTTATTCTGCAGTTTAGATAGGAATAAGCACTTGAACCATGTTCAAAAATGGCAATTATATTCCACCATGCTCAAAATATGCCTTTACATATGCATGAAATTTTTTGGATTTATGTATTTTATCCAGCTTATGGTGCACTGCTTTTTACTTGCCACCTAGAGGTACATCCAAGTATATCACATATAATCCATCCCCTAGCGCTTATGCTATAGCTGGGAACTTTTGACTTTTGCTATCAGATGGACTTTCTAATTTAGACACCTTCCAAATGAAGTACCTTTCATTACTGAACCTTTGAGACTATCACAAAACTACAATACTCACCTGCTGGGATGACTTGAAAGAAGTGGGAAAGCAGAGGGACTTGAGTAGAGCTAGTAGAGCAGATATGAATTAACAATGTTGTTGAGTCTGGGGGTTTAGCCCACAGACCAGCCTCCTTATATACATGTGTAAAGGGACCCTAGACACAATTTAAGACCTCCAATACCATATATTGACTGATACAGTCAGGTAACGTCTGACTAAGGCTCCAGAGCATACCACTGCTCTAACTCCTTTATCAGATCTGACCTAGCTATTATGCTAACATCAACACTATCTAGATGTCCTAATTGAGCTACTGCACTACCAGTCCATGATGTCACACTGATATCATACTGAGGTCATAGTCCAGAACAGTTCCGTGATAAGGCATATCCCTGATGTCCATGCAACAAGCACATGGCAAACTGATCTAGCATCTTGTAACACTATGTGACGACTTGGTGACATATCCTATGATTTGATATTACACTCTAAGCGCCGTGGACTAGCCGTGAAGGGAAATTTGTAATAAAGACTGGTGTTCAATGTACATTTAGCACATTGTTGATATGTTCTGCCTTGGTTATAACTACAATGCATCTTCCTCCTTACCTATTACATTCTACCATGACTGCTTTGTGTACTACACAAATCTATTACCTACTATTTTGCTGAATTCTTCCCAAAGACAGGAAATCAAACTGCAGCTGTGTAAAAAGAGCAAAATATTGTTCATATATAGATTGCTTGCATAAATTATAACACCATGCATTATGGAGAAGGCAAATTTAGCCCATTTCTTTACTAAATAGTCAATATGATATCTTTATATATAGAATATATTTCTTCTGTTCCTTACTTATACCTCGTAAACTATTATAGATACAATTATAAACTCAGAACTTAGCCTCATGCCTTGGTCTCTAGCAATATCCTGAGTAAATTCTATGTCTTAGAGTCAGCAGTTAGCTAGCTGCCAGAATATACATGTTGATGTATAGCTCTTGTTAATTTTATTTATGGTTTTATCCTATATACAATACTAGTACACTATATATATGCACTGAGGACTTATTGTTTTTAGCCCACTCTACTTGTTTTCATTTGCTCTATATAGCCCTTGGCATAAGTATTGCTACTGCCGTATGGCTACATGTATCTTTTCAAATCAAGACCTAATTTAGTGGCAAAAAGTAGCTAATTATGGCTAGGGTCTCTTTAGCAACACTTAGAAATATGCTTATATTATTTACATTACTATCAACCTATGTTAGCTAGTCAAAATTGGAAGCTCATTATTTAAAATAGTAAGCAAACTTGCTAAAGCTGCAGCACTTAGAATTAGCTAGCCAATTTGAGTTTTAAAATAGGCGCCCAAGTTAAACCCTAAACAAGTCACATGCTCTGCAAGCCATATCTTATAATGGGCATCTTGCAACTCTTTCTCTTACCACTACCATTTCTGACATAAACTCAAATGTTATGAATATCAACAAAGTATAACTTTCTACACTCATTACGTGCCAGGCCTTGCTACCAAGTGCCTGTGTAGATTAAGGTAGAGTGTTTAAAAGGATCTAGACAGACCATTTTGATTAGTAGCATACAAGGACCATGCCTCTATTTTTATAGGTAATCAGTGTTCAGACTTTACGTACCTACCATATACTATAAGGATCTGTATCAATTGAGTAGTAAATATGCATGATTAGTGGCATAGCTTTATTTAGACAGACTTTAGTGCAAGTGGCGCAGACAGAGATAGATAGGTGGATGATAGTTAATGCATTTAGATATAGAAGGAAGTATACAATGCCCAAATAGGCAGGCCAATATTATTCAGAATCTAATTACATTAATTGGTCCCCAACCCTCCTTGCCGCGAACTGTATCTTGCTGCCATCCTCTTATATTCTGTGCTCTAGCATCCTGTGCATAATATATAGAAGTCAGTTCTCAGCATTCCCAAGCTATAATAAGCTGGGCTGGACAGTAGAACATACCACAAGTGCCGCAGCACACCAGCTTTTCAACTTCTCCAGATGACCCCAGATCCACTGTCTTGCTTGCTGAAATGTGTGCCTTTATGTAGTTTCAACAGGAGCAAATACAGCAGCATCTGCATATAGCTCCTCCAACCTATTTAGAGTATATTCAGTATTAGCAATTCAATGCAGAGGCAGTACAGTACCATACTCAGCACATATCTCAACCATATATATTCACAACACCTCTGCATGTCACCTCCGAGTCGCTCCCTCTACCCGCCAATTTACAAAACATGGTTCTAGGCAAGCACAGCCACACAGCTTGTGCATCTGACAGTCTTGAGAGCAAAGACAAGCAGAGAGAGGCAGATGAGTCCTTAGACAAAAAAGTCAGCTGTAAATAAGCAAAGACCACTTGCATACTTGCAAAACCTAAAGCCAAGCTCAGTAAAACCCAGAAGAATGCCAAGGGTAAATTAAAAGCATGTACCATGTGCATATATTTGCATATACCCGCATACACCCCATATATACATATGCTAATATCTGGGTTCAATAAAAAGCAGTTGAGGCAGAGGTCCAGCACACTTACTAGTATCAGGAAGAACCCATTCATGATGAAGGGTGACCCAGAGCCAGCCACCCTGACCTCATCTACCAGGCACCTCCCAATCTCATAAAGTGATGATATCATGCAGAGCAACAATGCTCTCTCATAATCACTCAAGCAGCAAATCAAATCTATGCAAGGAAAACAGTAAGTCAAAGATAGAGCCAGCTGGGCAAGTACTCACATTGTGCATATGTAGAACCATGCCACCTGGACTATTAGTGATAAGACAGTCAAATTTACAAAGAGAGACTTACAAGATTTTGCAAAAGGCATTTTGCACATATAAAAAAGTTTATATCAGGCCGAAGGATCCCTTAAAGGCCAGGTGGCGCTACAAGCAGGTTAATAACCACTGTTATAGTTTACAGCAGTGTGCTGTGAGTGCTATGACTGTAAAAACACAGGAATTTACTTACTTATAACTAGATCAAGAAATGGCAAGAAGATGTAGTCTCAGTATACCTAAAGAGGAATCCTGGTGAAGATCCGACGCCGCTGCTTAAGACTCTATGGATGACCGCTTAAAGGAGAGTAAGCCTGATGCTGACCTTGGCAAGAAGTGGCATGAGGCTATTATCAAATCAAGAAATGAAAAGGTGGGGCTTACTGAAGAAGAAACCAATTATAAAGTGAAAGTATTGGAAGAGTGGTTGCTTGCCTGGTGTTTACGCAAAGTAAGCTAGGTGTTATCTTGTATTTATAGCAAAGCCACTTACTTGCTAATTTATGTAGCTTCATCAAATGTATAGTAAGCTTGACAACATCCACTTTGCTACGTAGAAGCAAAGCAGACAGCCTATGAGGGCAACCTGGCGTTGGGCCAATATTGAGTGCCTGTGTACTGATTCATCAAACATGAAGGTCTACTAATATTCTATAAGCTTGAGATAGTCAAAGGCAAACCATGGCACAAAAATCTGTTTGCATACCAAGAATTTTCAGGGCTTTGATAGCGAGTACATGACAGATGGGTCTCCGAAGGAAGTTCCGGAGAAGACACACCTGAGCTTGGTTCTTCTGGTGAAGATGAGCTATGTAAACCTATGGTTGGCTGAGCCCAACATGTACTGGCATCTGGAACTGCATTTGCATATTTTCTTGACTATTTACCTAGATGGCAATTTGCCCTTTCATTATAGTGCTTCACAGGGCCCGGTAGCTGCTTAGTTATGTATATCAGTTAGTAGAATCATATACTGCAGAAGGCACTTTGTACAAATGATATAATGTCTACTGTACATGTTATAATACAATGATGTCCTGTAAAACATATTTCAGCCACAGGCCGTTATACATTTCAGAGGTACTCACAGCGTGTAAGCCCACATGTTATTCATCTCATCGTTTCTGGCTCCCGCACAAGCAAGTCCTCCTCTCCATCATTGTTATTGTCATTATATGGCAACAGTATATAGTAAGCAAGTTAGCAAGCCTGCAAGAAGATATCTTGAACTAGAACAAAAAACAGTGGACCCTCTTGAGACAGGTTAAGATAGGTGTTGTGTTCCCAAAATATAACCTCGAGCTCAGAGCTATGCATCTAATCAGCAGTGGCACACATAAGAAAAAATCACATACTATGAATCCTACATGCCTCCATTAAATGATATATTGTGCTTAAACCATTTGGACACTGAGAAGGTGCTGACAGATAGTATCTTGTCCTTCGACAAGCTGTATGTGAGATAAAATTATTGCCACCTCATTGACGTATCGCTGCCTATTGCACAGCAGCCGAACAATCGAATTTGGTGATTAACTGTCAAAATGAGAGAGGGTTATGCACCGGCCCTGTAGGATTGTATATTTGTGAAGCATTGCAGTTGAGTTGATGAAAGTCTTGCTGGAGAGCTTGCCACGATGTGTCGTTGCAATGAGAAGAACCTCAGGGTGTGCAAGTGCATAGTGCTTAAGCAGGTTATTTTGTTGGGAATTGTCAGCAACAATTGAGTTTCTGGGCCCATGGCAAGGAGTGTATTCATTGCAATATCTGTGCTATTAGCTATCTTGAGGTGGTGATAGAACGGAGAGGTATATACTCTTCTGTGAAAGTACTGCTACTTTTTGCGCTAGGTTAGCTACGACACCATGCATTTCATTATCTTGTCCGAGAAGAAGTTGGGCTGTAATTGAAATAGTGGCATTGTCCTTGTTGAATTCATCATCTTGTATGAGAAAATCAAGCTGAAGCAGTGTTGCATGAGCTCTTTGGTTATAAGAGAGAACTGCAAGTTCTCACTATACTGTGTAATTTGACCTTGCAGGAAAATTCACACATGAACATAACTTCAATCTCTCTATTAGCGTAGTTATTGCTTGAATACTCCTTCAAAAGTTTGTTAAGATATTCAAAAAAATACGTTCGAAGCCGTATACCAGTCCGTAGTCCTTGATTTGCTCGATAAGGTGGGTAATGTAATGAAAGTTTGGCTTAATGTCCTCAGGGTGCATCTATGTGATGGCGTGGGCGTAATAGACAAGTTGAAGCTAATAATATCAGCATACCTTACGGAAAGCATGCAAAAGTCCTGAAAGAGCTCTTGTGCTCTCGATAGGTCGATGATGGTGATAAAATAGGCAAGCAACAGCTTCGTTGTGGCGGCAAAGCTCAGGAAACTGTTAGCATCCTACTCATGTATACGGCACTTTGGCTTTAGGGCTTGAGGCTTTTCATTAGCTCCATCTGAATTTGTGTTACAATCTGCCATTCACTTTTTCCTTGCTTCTTACTCTAGATAGCTACCTTTTTCTGATATGCATTTTCGTGGCTGGTGCTACTCATTCAAATCGAGGGATCTGCAGAACTGGTTAGTAGCAAGCGAGTAAGATGCACAAATGAATGGTGCACATAATGATAAGTCCATATGACAATATAATAGCCTTCCACTCGTCGGACATGAGCGAGCCTCTGATGCTCATCACTGTCTTATGATAAGCTTAGATTACAAATGAGGCTTTTTTCAAAAGATATTGCATAACACACATATCCTCAATTGTAACGCCTTCTTGCAATGTCAACTTCTCCAGAGGCAAACCACAGCGAGTGCAGCAGAAGGATTTTGTTGTATAATCACCGAATCCACAGATGTGACACATGGTGGGATGATCACATAATCAGCAATGAGAATTACTCGTATCCAACAGCCTGCTAAAGCTATTTAGCTTTAATGTATTCAATATACTATACAGATATATACCATTGGCATAATTCCTAGTCTTGACTATGTGGCTGTAGTCGTAAAGATAGAGTAGGTCGTCAATAAATGCCTTTATAAAAAGCTATAGAGCATTAGTGCTAAGCTTATGAGAACCAGAGGTTAAACTGCAGAGAAAAGATTTTCTGAGCAGTACCTAGTGTCCAAAAGCATTAGTAACATATTAGAGCTTGTTATAATGACATAGGGTGCACACTTCAAATAAGTATTCAGATTTTGGACACAAAGTGATAGGTTGCCAGTCACTATGCTTTCGCGGCATAGCTTGAGCGTGTGAAGCTGAACTTATCCAGCAGAATATATGACAAATTACTCCTACGCTAATGATAGAAACACCTACTTATTGAATTCAAGACTAACGCTAATACACAGCTCGGACTTGTTGGTATGGGACAGATCATTATTGAAGAAGGTCGCCATCTGTCCCTTAATGATATCCCATATATCACAATCTTGTATCTGTTGAAGAGCCTTGCCGTCAAATGCTGGAGCCTTACACCACTTATCCAGTTTGTCCTCTATTGTAGGCATGCTATTGATTAGGTCAGCAACAATTTGCGATGGAAGTTGCATTGGTGTTTGCAAGATAGGAGCAGGTGCCTTTTTGCAGCACACTGTGTCTTTCGGATGAGGGAAAAGGTAAGAAGTAGACCAGATGGTATCACGGTATCCTTGAACAGTGGGGTTTTGTAGTGAACACAGAATATGTTAAGGTTACACTTCGGTGGATATATGCAGAAACATAAGAGACACATTGGAGCAATCATAAACAAGTCCCTGTAGGTTGAGCTAGCGAAATACGATCTTAAGTGTCTAGAGTGCATCCAGTTGTGGTTGAGAACTTCAAGCGTACAAAAATAGCTAGTACCATTAGTAAAAGGCCCACAGCCCTGGTGGAATGCTTGATATTAGAGGTGCAACTACACACATAGCAGCATGATGAGGCACTGTCACAATCAGGATAGCAAAGCGCTGAAGTTCCAGAGTAAGAGATAGGTGCTAGTAAGTACCTAGTGGTTAGTTGGTTGGTTAGTAGAACACAAGCTATGCTGAATGCCGAGGTTACTGAGTTAGTCATTAGACTAAGATATCCCTGGTCGTTCAGTAGGAAGAAGATCTTATGAGTATGGTGGCAATGATCAAAGAACATAGTTGGTCAAGTCAGATATTAAACAGAAGTTGACAGCCCTATATATGAGCACTTCTGTTAAAGAAAGCAATAAGTAAAGTCTGCTAATGGTCTAATAACAATGTTTGTAATCTGTAATGTCAAGGGTCAGTAGTTGTAGCTTTGTAAGAGTGCCAGTAAGCTAGGCAGGCCTTCTAAAATTATGCTTAGTATAAGAAGCGCTTCAAATAGTACTTATCTTTTACACTGATATGTAACAAATGGGGTTAGTCGAAGCAAGTCAAGTAATCGTCGTATCTAGTCAAGCGCCATCAAAGATGACAAAGCAATGCCAGAGTTAAGTTCAATTGAAGCTTGTATTCAGTTATCAAAGCAAGTACACTGCTATAGGCTCAATATAAGGGTTAAGTGTTTGCACGTACAATATAAAAGACTAGACCGTTGTCTAGTGCTATTATAAAGGGCTATATACTGGCAGCCTATGTTTGTTCAATTGTTTGTTGTATGTAGTCTGAGTGTTTCTGAGTTTGTTCTCAGGGTGAAAATTGTCTGGGTCGTCTCTTCTGCTGGAGCCTCAATGTTTCGGAGCCCTTATATACCTTTCTAGAATTCTTCTCTTTAATCAATCATATTCTTCCGATCAATATCCTGTGCTTAAAGTGTTGCAATGCTGTACTTGCCTCAAAGGTTGTTCTTGGCTATATAAAGCTATAAAGCTAGCATATATGTTACTGTGCGAAGCTACGTATTGAGGCTATGCTCTGAGTATTTCAGGATCGGCATTACAGACCAGAACTATGCACTGCTAGACCTAACAATAGTCTTCCAAACTGACAGTAGTTGTTTAAATGGCTGAGCATGAATAGGAAAGGTAAATGATGCAGAAGCCGAGGGCTACCACCGAATGCACTAGCTTCTGCATGTTCAATAAAGTGAGCATTTATTAAGTATTATAAATAAGGTAATAGAAGGAACTCACGAGATGGTGAATCATTAGAAGGTGGATTGACCTGTATAGTTGTGTCTGCTGGACTTGTCAAATTATCTATGTCTTCACTAAAGGCTTGCGTAACGACTAGTCCTAAGTATCGCAGTTTAATTGGCTCTTCAGCAGTTTATATTGCAGCATTCAGGAGAAAGAGAGTGGGCATCTATAGAGGCAAGAGTTTGAGGAGGCAGCAAGTCAGCATAGTCCAGAAATGGTGATGCTTCATATATAGGCAGAGCAGGTGGATCAATACAGTCGAGGAAGAGAAGATCTTCATAAACAGTGGAAGTAGCTATTACGGATGTGGCTGATGATGTAGTATTGGATGAAGCAGCTGATACATTATCCATGCACTGCTCTTGTGTAAGCAGCTAGTGACCTGACACATCTTCAGCAAGGTACTATCCGGCCGACTTGCGCTTCAATTGCCTTCTCAAAATGATAAATAGGAAGGCACATTTAACGTGAGAAACTCAGTGTTTGTAGGTTCTTGCTCTGTAGGTAGTGCTGGACCTTTGGCTTCAGCTCTTGCGGGCGGACTTCTTGGTGCAACAGCAATGGCAATAAATGGGCTCACCTTCACCGAGCACGCTAACCATTCCAATCTTCTCATTCTATTCTGGCTTCTCCACTTTCTTGCGCCTTTCATGGTTCCATGCAGTATATACTGATACTAGTGCTCTATTGCACTTTATACACTAGCATGCTACTAGTTTCTTTGCATACTTACATTGAGACTGTTGGATATAAGTATGAGTTAGTTTTCAACTACATCACAGAGTAAAATACACACCTTTCGATTGCCTGTGCTGTTTAGTACATTAGAGTCTAAAATAGCAATGTTGACGCACATAGCACATAAAGCTGAAAAAGATGGGTAGTTAAGAAATATATTAAAATGCTACATATACAAGCCTGCAAATTCAAAGTCCAGTGTGGCTGCAGGCTATGATAGCCAATGTATGATGATAAACGGTCGGTTATAGCAGTGAGACAGGCGGGAGACAAAGAGAGATCAGCGTTAGTCGCTTGTCATTACACGTTTAGGTCTATACAGCCAAACTAGTGCCAACTAGACAAACTCAACACAAGTCATCTCTTCAGACTCAACATAGTGTACGTATATAGACCTTACAACCCTTGTCTGATATCTATACTAAACAGACCCTCTGTTTAGCTACTGGTAACTCACTCTTACAAAGCCACTCTATTAGGGCCTAGCACACAGTGACTGCTTTTCTAATGCTCTGAAGCCTTTTGCTATGCCTTGTATCTAGAAAAATATTAGATAGCAGGTAGCACTTATATTTATACAGACCACCTAGAGTGCTAGATGGTACCCCTCTATATATATCATCTTGACTAATAGCTTGAAGTATATAACATTATATCAGTATATATTATTATAAACTTCATATACCATCCTGCAACAAGTCTATACTAAATAGTGTAAGGCTCATCTTAGTTTAAACTGATCCTAGCTATAAAAGTTCACACAGTATATGAGGTTCATATAAATTAGACAGCATATAATATTACTGTATTACATAGATTACATTATGAAAGTATTAGAAAAAATAATGCATTGCAGTTAGCAATAAGCAAATATATACATATAAAAACACAAGTGCTATAGTGAATCTTTTAACAATGGAGCACATTAATTTCTCCTGGCTTATAACCCTCATTGTTGGACTTGACAGCATTATTTGCAAGGTTGTAAGCAAGTGCCATGATATCAAAAATAGCCTGAAATATAACATCTTCATTTTCAGTGATAACTAATAGACCAACTCCTACGTGCTGCTTAAGAAAAGTGAGCAGTGGCAGTAGTGCATGGACATAAAAACTTACCAAGTGTTTACTAAGAGCTTCTCTTTAATCTTCTTTAGCAACTTGTAGTCAGCAAATATATGTTCAAAGCAATTTAGATTTTTCATATGCTTTGCACACATCTGCTTGTTCTCAATTTCGGTGAACTTAGTGACTTGCTACGGTAAAGCTCATAAATAATGCAAGTGTAGTTAGCAGGCTTAAAAGATTGGCTTATATCTTTTTATTAAAAAGCTTTTAATACCAATATTTTATAGTTAGAAGGCTTCATAACAAAGATATTTTTTGAAGTAGCCACGTTACTATACATAGTAAGTTTAGATGGATAAATGCATGCTATATGCTAAACTTGCATTTTGAATAAATCAACTATAGTGTAACAACAAAATATGCTACAGACTTGTTGTAAGCTCAAAATAAGCCTAAACATGTCTGCTCTCCAGGCAGTGTTATATGGCTCTGCGCACTAGCAAAGTAAATTCTCAGTAGTGCAATATATCTTATAAGTAATTAGTTAATAGTTTGTAATATTTATATATATGTATATAATATGTATATGCAAACCAAACTTTATATGCTTAATCTATACGCTAATATGCACAATTGTATAAAAGCATAGCTATATATAACTGCTTAATGCGAAAGTATAGTGCATTTACATTTTTGCAAAATGATAACTAGTATTGTTTTGCAGTGTAGTAGAATATGTAGAGTAAATAGTGAGCCTGCCTAACATGGCCTTAAAAGTAGACATGCACAGGTTTATTTAAAGCTATATGATACATCTGTAGCATACTGTGTTCCTTAGCTATAGTTGATTTATTCAAAATGCAAATTTAGCATATAGCACGCATTTATTCATCCAGACTTACTATATATAGTCATGCGGCCACATTGTAAAAAGCCTTTACTGTGGAGCATTATAACTATAAAACATTTGTATTGAAAGCTTTCTCATTTAAAAGAATATAAGCTAATTGTTCTAAGCTTGCTAACTGCACTTGCATTATTTTTGAGCTTCACTGTATGTGCTGCTCTGCCATTCTTGGACAGCAAACTCGAGCTATTGAGAGTTGTATAGTGAATACTAAGCATTATGATATGTATGGGACTTACTATAATATGGAGCAAGGTGCTGTGTGCTATTGTGAGATGGTTTTTGAAAAGCTCTTTGTACTTGATGTTGAAGTTGCAGCAGTTGTACCAAATAGTCTATTTTGCAAAGTCTCCAATTGCAAAGTGGCAGTATATGTGCTTGCATATAACTTTAGGCTTGTTGAGCTTTTTAGCCTATTAACTATATAAGTATAAGCACACTAAATGAAGATAAACAATGTATCAAATAAACAAAGCCATTTTCATTCTTCATCAAGAGATTGTAAATAATGATAGCATTTTTCTTCTTCACAGCAGAAATAGCCCTGCTGCTGAACTCGTATTGAGCCTTTACAACTATATATACTGCAGTTTTAAATGTGCTATAGAGATATGTGCCATGGTGCATGTTTTATAAAGCAAGATAGAGTTAGCTAAGTGTGAGAGCAATCAATCTGAGCATATACCATTTTGTAACCTTCAGCGTGATCCCAAAGTTGAGCTTCTCACAATTGCAGGCCTAATTGTAGGTGGTTGTAACCCAGAGCATCTAAATAGAAGGATTAGGAAGATACACTCGGTAATGAGCTTAATTTTATAAAGGTCTCAGTTGCAAATAATGAAAGCCTGTCCCTTGCTATTAAAGTGCTTGATGCAGGTGTGGCAGGCTTGAGCAAAGATATTGTAATACAAAGTGCAGTAACTACTGTAGGCCTTTTGTCTATTTTACTATAGTAGATTGCAAAACCATCTTACTGCAAAATTTGTAAAGCTTTTTGAGCATTATAAAACTCCCCTTGACATTGTAAATGCTTGTAGAAGCATTGTAAAATCTTGTACAATCTTGTAAAACTATTGTATAACTTTGTAAAACTGCTATACAATATTGTAAATTCTTATAAAACCATTGTGAAACTGCTGTATAACTTTGTATGTTTTTATCAAATCACTATAGCACTAAGTAAACTTATTATTGATTTATAAATAAACTAGTGATTTGCACATAGCTTATTGCTATTTAGACTGCTTTGTAGTATTTTGATTGATTTCCTTGCTATATTGATTTTGAGTAAAGTTAGAGTAAGTGTTTAATACTTTATATTTTTCTAGCAAATGAAATTATATTATAAATATCATAGTTGTTATTAGCATAATGTAATTAGCTAGAATTGCTAATTGTTGCTATATACTATGCTATGCTTAATGGTAACAGTAATAGAATATTCAAAATGACTGATAATATAATAATATTAGAAGCAATAAAGGATATTTTTATATATATTATATATTTTCATTTTTGTGTATTTATTAGAATTATATTTTAAGTGCTTATTATAACAACAACTAAAGTTGTAGCCCTAATGGCACTGATTCCAACTGTACCAAAATAACAAACATTGGTTACATAGTTATTGTACAAAAGGCAAAATATTGAATAAGAATGCAGTTTTATATACATTTACTATATTAAAGATAGCTTTGCACTGATATTAAGATAAGTGAATTATATTAAAACAGCACTTTCTGTCATTTAAGAATAAACACAGCTATCAATATAAAGATAATAAGTGCTATTGAGAAGTACTTTTGAATTTGAGCTAGCTATGAGGTAAAAAGATATAGCTTTTCTCATATATAATGAATGGCACAGATATACCTCCAGATATCTGGGAGCCAACTTGTACCCTCACCTAGCATTTACCCTTACCCTTCCCATGATATAGGTTAAACACAGGTTGCTGTAAGTAGAGGTATTGCCCGGGTTTAGCACTTTAAACACCTTTGTAGTATAAAATAGGGATGTAGTCACTAGTGGATATATATGTGTTTACAATCTCAATAAGTCTACAAATATACAAAATGGCAAGGAATTGAGCAAGCTAGAGGTTGTAAAGTGAAAGCTATATATGTAGTATATATTAAATTCGTTTGACTAAGATGCTTGAGCTAGTGCTATTATTTATATACCAATTTGTAGCAATAATCAATGTAATTCTACTAACCTTAGACTAGCTGGAAACCATGCAAAATCAATAGTGATATTGCCTTATAACAGTTGTTGGCATAAATTGTACATCTGCCTATTGATTTGTTTTATCGAAATATTGCCCACAAGCCTTTTGTCTGTGTGAAATCATGTAGAAGACATTAACGCAGATTTATTGAGCCTAATGATGTAATTATTAACTATGGAATGAGTGAGATGTAGAATTTATAGGCTGATGAGTAGGAGAAAATGGTCAAATTCATTTGTTTCGATGTTTTGCTGTGCTCACTATAATTTTTGTATATATATTGGTAGTATGCATCTGGCCAATTTCAAAACTCGATTTAGGTGAATTGGTGCAGTACTTGCTGAGTTACAGCACTGCTGAGCAGAAATAATCCCATTAGCAAAAACAGTTAATATTTTATGCAATGCCTAACCAGTTGGTATGTTGTATAGCTCAAAATTCTTGCATTATGCTGTAGAGTATATTAATATACTATATAGTGTGCAAATTGGTCATAGGTGTCACAGGTTTCCATTTAGCTACTTTCACTCTTACCTTTAGTACCCTTACCTGCAACCCTCACAGATTATTTATACCTGTGCCATTCACTATTTATATAAACATTATTAGTTATTACTATGTAGTGGAAGAGATAAGCAATATATAATATATAGCAAACAAACAATATGCAATATGTGTATTTTATTCAAAGTTAAAATATAGTTATTGTAAAAGATGCTTGCTTAAATATATTACATGTTATTTGTGATATAATACATGTATATAAAATTGCATTCTTGTTCAATGTATTGCCTTTTGCACAATAACTACATGACCAATGTTTGTCATTCTGGTACAGTTGGAATCAGTGCTATTAGAGCTATAACTTTAGTTGTTGTTATAATAAGCATTTAAAATATAATTCTAATAAATGTACAAAAATAAAATATATAAAATATATAGAAATATCCTTTATTGCTTCTAATATTATTATATTATCAGTCATTTGGAATATTCTATTACTATTACCATTTAGCATAGCATAGCATATAGTAACAATTACCTATTCTAGCCAATTATATTATGCTAATAGCAGCTATGAGATTTATCATATAATTTTATTCGCTAGCAAAATACAAAGCATTGAATAGTTACTCTAACTTTACTCAAAATCAATATAACACGGAAATCAATTAAATCACTACAAAGCAGTCTAAATAGCAATAAACTGTATATAAATTGCTAGTGTATTTATAAATCAATAACAAGTTTACTTACTTTTATAGTCATTTGACAAAAATATACATGGTTATGCAACACTTTTTACAAAGTTATACAGAGTTGTACAAAATTATACAAAGTTATAAAGTAGTTTTACAATGGGTTTTTAAGTATTTATAATATTGTACAGCAGTTTTACAAGATTATACAACGGTTTTATAAGATTGTACAATATTTTACAATGCCCAAAACATTTTATAAATTTCGCACTAAAATAGTTTTACAATTTACTATAGTAAAATAGACAAGAGACCTACAGTACTTACTGCACTTTATATTACAAAAGTATGTTGAAAAAGTCGCAAAAATCCGTATCAGGCTGTAGCAGGCCATTTCAAGCCTGGCATGGCATGAAGGCACCCAAGTATCTGATATGGCTTAGAAAATCCTCATATGGGCTGATCGGCTGACCAGCCCTGACCAGCCTAATGATGTCTGAACAGGCTAAATAAGGTATGATCAAGCTCATATCAAGATATATGTAAAACTATTGTGCCCTACTGTCTCACACACTGTACTCGACAACGAACGACTGCCTTATAGGTAACTAATATAAGTAACTACTGTTAACATGTAAGAGACCACAAACTACTTTACTAAACAAACTTTGAATTATTTTTGCAACACTGCAGATTAAACCCAAAGCTTCCACATATGCACTGGCTCGTAACGCATTACTTCTACACTAGCCGGGCAATGGCATGGTATGTTCATATTTAGAATATACACTCAATGCCAGCTCCATTTCTAGCCACTACACAATATAAACAAATGGATAGAAGGCATCCCAGACATTTATAAAGTATGCACAAATAATAGAAATCTACAACTACTGTCCCAGATGATCACTTAATTGTAGTTGATATTGCCCAATCATGTGTGACCAGCTCGCCATATGCACCTGGTCAGGTCATATTAGACACAGAACCTAAAATGCCTGACCAGGATTTCCTGCTTTTCCAATATAGAATCTGCTATTAGGTGCACTAAGGATGTTGGTGATTTACTAGATCTTTGGCATAAGTATGTTCTTTTCATTGTTCTCTTTATCATTTTTGTGGCTATGCTTGCAAGAATTACTGTCTTTGGAGCCAACAATAACTTCACTCTTTTCTTCCTTATGAGGAAAACCACTTTATCTTTAGGAGCATTAGCTGAGAAGTCTTCTATCTTCCACTTTACCTAAGCTATAGCTGTCGCCAAAACAGAAATGGTTGTGCTCTTCAACTACACGTATAATAAGTAAATGACAGCTATGACTGTGATAAAATGCTGCTTATTTTTAATTTTAAGCTTTTGACATTAATAAAAGCTTGAATAGAAGCGACTTAAAGAGCAAAATAGTGTAAAGCAACTTAGACTTAAGATGCATGGCATAAAGCAAAAGCAAACTCAGATATAAAAGACCAAGCCAAAGATGTAAAAGGGGTATTGGTAAAGGTAGAGAGTGCCATGCGTCAATTGGATGCATGAGAGGCCACCTTTTTATGAGAGTAATATATTCAGTTGATATCTGTTAAGAGAACAAGTGTTAGTTATGACTGAAGTTAATAAGAAAAATGAGAGAATGACTATTAATTCAGCTATGACATCAAAAACTCTTCAATTGACTATCTTTTCCTTTCAGATAGGAGGCTTGGGTTGGTTTTTAGCTGTAAGAGCACAGGCTGCATTTTTCCCTGCAACCCAAAAAGTCAGCAAGTGATAAAATTAAGGAGCAATAGTAGGCAAGCTGACTATTTTCATATTGCTTAGCAGAGCTCTATTAAGTGTGCTTGCAAGCAGCAGCAGCTTGGTTAGTGGCAAGACCACACATTAGCATAACTTGAGATATAAAGTAGAGATAGATTGCAAAGCAGAAGGAAGTGCAAGAAAGTAGATCTTTAGACCCCAGAACTGGCAAGCAAGTGCAATCAAGATGGCATTTGAACTATACAGTTCAATGATAGCCAATAAGAGAGTGGTTCAAGGGTTCTGTTAATTTGTTCATTATTGACAATAGGTGTACACTAGCACACCAATGCCTTATAAATACATTTTTAGCAAAGCTGACATATACCTGGTTTGAGTTCATTGTATTCTCTATTCTACATTCACTCACTCATATAGCTCTGTCAAAGCAGCTTTAGGTTCACTGCTGTGGCTTTTGTAAGAAACACTTACCTATAGCTACTAGCATGGCCTTCTATATTTAAAATACCACTATCTGCCATTTTTTATAGAAAGCACAGCTTGCACAACACTAAGCAGCTGTCAAAGCTTTTGCTACAGGTCTCTATCATATCTGTCTCTCTTTGTCCTCCAAGTTGGCCTTCAATCCAATAGCTGTTGATCTCTCTGACTCTATTGCAGCATCTCAAGACAAAGATCTGAGTTCTGCAGAAAGCCATCAGGCTCTACCTTTATATATGTTATATATATATATATATATATATATATATGCATATCTATGAAAATATACATAATTCTTTTAATTTATCTAACTTTTGGGACCTATGATTTACCCCAGCTAGTGAGCAGCAGTAACTAAGTGCAGTATTACAATTTCTAAGTTTATAAAGAAATGTTCTATCAAAACTAGCCCTTAGAGAACTTTTGACTTTATAACATGTTTCTGCCTAAACTGTGAGAACAATTTTATTATAAGAGTTGGTAGTATGAGTGTCTAGCTAATCCTAACTCTGCAAATCAAGTAAGTTACTTGCTTTCCTTGCTTGATTTGCAGAGCTTTACACTCTTAGAAGTTTGCTTTAAAAATTGAATAGCTCTTAGATATAGCATGCATCTATACTATAGACTCTTTTGAATATTTAAGTGTGTAATGTAGCATGTGTAGCAGTGTGAGGAAGGTTGGTGGCCTCAGCAACTCTAATAAGCACCCAAGCCTCTTAACAGCAGTCTGATTAGTACAAAAAGCCTTGTACTTTTGGCAGTGTGCACTAAAGCTTGGTTTAATCTTTTTATAGCTTGTATCCTGTGCTGTGAACTCTTTCGAATGTTAAAACATGTAATGTAGTGAGTGTAAGTATGTAAGAAAGGTTAGCAGCATTGGTGGCCTTAATAAGCACTCAAATCTTTTAATAGCAATTTGATAAAGAATCAGTAGTAAACTGAAAGATAGTATAGAAGGTGCAAATGGAGGCAGGATATACCTAGGCCAAAGTGCTGTAGTGCTGTAAGTTGGCCTTTGGAAGTGATGTAGTATGCTGCGGTGATAGCAAAAGAAAGCAAAGAACAGCCTTTGAGCTTTAGAGCCTATTTAGATGCACGTACAGAAAGTAATTTTTGGTTTTACTGAGGCCTATTTGCAAAATCATTTTTTGATAAATATTACTGGTTGTAGCTGGTGCTTATCAAAAAACTATAATACTCACCTGCTGAGATGACTTGAAAGAGGTGGGGAAAGCAGAGGGATTTGAGTAGAGCTAGTAGAGTGGATATGAATCAATGATGTTGTTGAGTCTGAGGTTTAGCCCACAGACCAGCCTCCTATATACATGTGTAGAGGGACCCCAGATATTATTTAAAACCTCCAATACCATATGCTGACCGATACAGTCAGGTGCCCGTCTGACTAAGGCTCCAGAGCATACCAACGCTCTAACTCCTTTATCGGATCTGACCTAGTTATCATGCTAATATTAACACTATCTAGATGTCCTAATCGAGCTACTACACACTATCAGTCTATGATGTCATAGTCTAGAACAGTTCCAGATCCGAGTCCTGGATCCTATGTTCGTATAAGGCATATCCCCGATGTTCACGCAACAAGCACATTGCAAACTGATCTAGCATTTTGTAACACTATGTGACAACTTGGTGACATATTGTGTGACTTGATGTTACACTCTAAGTGCTGTGGACTAGCACTGAGGGAAATTGTGACAATGCTAAGAAGTTCATGCATCTTTGATAGTACATCAGTGTGAAGGCACTCTAGTCTCTAATTAGCTTTGTTGAGTGCTTCCAACTGCAATATTTGCTTATATCATTAAGTGCATCAGGCAAAAATAGCGTATAAAATAATAATTTCAGCTCCATTGTGCATAATTGTAGCCTGCTACAACTTTTAACATGGTTTTATATTCTATTAAATACATACAGTAGGTACTAATATATATAAATACGCTATTAGAAGGTAGAGACAGTTGGAAGATATATATCATTTCCCTTTTATAATGTGCAGCTTGCAAAAGGCTAGTTTATTACATCTCTTTGTCAAATACTTTTCTACTACTTATTTAAAGCTGACTTTGTACTAGGAAAACATAATAATAGTGAGGAATGACCCAGAGTACACCGCAAATAGTGTAAGGCAAGGTAGGAGCAAAGTGCACTCATAGTGTCACAAACGGACACTCATACGTAGTATTATTTTTCATTTTCTCGCATTTGTTTAGCACAGGTACACGGCCTGGTAGCAGCCTCAGAGCCTTTGGACTGCATTCCGATGATCCCGGCGCTTAGCGCCCAAATGCGGCTCAATTCTTCCCATGTTCTCAGACACTTAGCACTTTGGACTCTCTAGCCTTGTTCCTTATCCCAACCTCCTGGCCATCAGGGACAAGGTATGTATTCTCTACACTATACATAGGAGCAATGCTAACTTGGTCATTGGAGATAAGTATTGGCACCTACTTGCCTATTCCGTGAGGTCTACTCTGGGAGTTGGCCTTCGTGCTTGTGCTAGTTACATGTCAAGCTCATCTTTGCGACACGTAGCGATCACTGATGTACTATATCAAGTAGTTATAGCTTTGTTACAAAAGCAATTTGCAACAAAAGCACTTTCTAAAAGCACATTCAAACAGGCCCTTATACTCTTGAAATTTTGGGAAACTCAAAACTGCAAGGACCTTAGCCAGGAGCAAGTTCTACAGGCAGTTTAAGATCAATAGCAATAAGCTACAACCTTTAAAAGATTGTATAATGCACTTTAGGGCATTAAAAAGTGAAATGACAATACTACTTAGCTAGGCTCAAAGCTAACACACTTCAATGACTCTACTCCACTTGCAGCAACTTGAGAGTTTATGTAAGATGCATAAAGGGTGTGAAAAGTACACAGAAGTGCTATAAGCAAGCTTACAGCTAATCTGAGGTGGAGAAAGTGTTTTAATGCTCTTTAAATGAAAATTGCAGCAAATGCAAGTGTTTTCTGAGCTTACTGCTTTTGAGCACTTAACTCTCAAGCAAGCTGCACTATGTTTAAAGTGTCTGAGACATAAAGTGAAGGGTATATAAATTAAAACTGGATAACATGATAAAGAGATAAGGTGAAATAAACTGTAAACACTATTTAAACATTTGATGCTGCTATTAGAACAGACTGTCTAGTAATATCACTTAAATGCCTTTTCACTACTTTCACATTGTTCTTGGTTGATTTCCCTATGCTGCCCTTAGTAGAATTGAGAGCTAGACCAATACTGTATTGCTAAGTAACTTGCCTTTCTTACACTAGAGCAACTTGCGATGCTTGTCAATTAGAGGAATTATAGCCTGAATAGCTTGTAAGAATATTAAAAGCTTCACAAAAGTATGCTCAACTAATCAAGATAAGTTAGAAAAGCTGGAAGCACTACATATATGTTTATAATAGCTGCAATAAAGGATATGATTAGAAAACAGCTTTCAAACTTTATGCTGCTAAAAACTCTAGAGAATTTAAAACTAGCAGTGAAGTAAAAGTTTAATCAAACTTTAACAAATATATAAATATTCGGATATCTAAATATAAATGTATAATACGTCCTAAAATGTTTCTAGCAATTTAGACACTCACACAATCAGTTCATACATTATATAGTTATGTTTAGGCATAGTCATAAATATAAATAACCCACATGGGTTAATGAGCTAGGTAGCAATGAATATAAGTATGGATATGCCTTCTAAAACCCATTAATACCTGTACCTACCTATGGTTACTTATAGTTAGCTAAAGTACTAAGATAGCATGTAGCAAATAGATGCCAAGACTTATACAATATTTAAAGCATTATATTCTAAACTTGAGGCTATTTAGCCTAATATACATGTAACCACTAGCTACTGGTAGTAACAGCACTGACATAAGACATATTCTAATGTTTTTGATGTGAAATGAGAATAATAAAGATATATACAATAATGCGAATACATATTTAATATATTATCTTATTTAGTACTTAAAAAATAAATATACAAACTTGTGGTATAAAAACAGCATTAACATTTTTATAACATTTTTGTATACTACTTCAAAGACAGTTAAATATAAGGACACTGTAAGAGTTCTTCAAGTGATTTAGGGCAAAATGCTTGAATAATAATTAGCATGCATTTCTTAAATAGAATCTTAATTGATATTTGATAAGAAATCTTGACAGACTTCTGATACAGCCTTCTATATATGGTAATCCTAAGACTCCACGCTTCAAACTCTTTAAAATTTAGTACATAAAGTCATTTAAGAAACTGCTTAAGATACTTGCAGCAAATTGTTCTTTAAGTATTTTGCCCAAAACTGCTCTAATAAATTTTATAATGGATATATTTCCAATTATACTTAAAATAGCACATCAGTAAAATGATAAAAAGTTGATGCTGTTTTTATACAGCAAGTTCGCATATTTATTCTTTAAGTGCTAAACAAGATAATACATTAAATATTTATTTACATTATTGTGAATATCTTTACTATTATCATTTTGCATTAAAAACATTAGAAAAAGTCTTATATGATAGATAGCAGTAAGAGTAACTTTTAAGAGTTAAAAGTTCAACAGCATTTAAAAGGCAAATATAAGGGTAAAAAGATTTAACTCTTACTTATGAAGGTAAACATAGTTGGTAAATGGAAAAAACACTCAAAGCTGCATTTTTGGCCTATTTGAGCACAAGTTTGAAGGGTAACTCCCAATTCTTACTTTTAACAGGATAAATATTGTAAAGGTAAGAGTAAGAGTGCAGAGTTGCCCTCTGAGCATAAAGAGTTTACTTTTACTAGTTACTTACTAGCTACTAGCTATTATATAATGCTTAAGCTAATAGCATAGCTAATAGTTATTATTCCATTATATAACAGCATAAAATACTTATTTAAAGAGAATAATATGTATCTGGAGCTTCATTACATATATTACATCTCTTCCCACCTTTGCTAAGCCCCTCTAACATGTTTTTACCTGTCTAACCTATAGCAACCCATATTAAAATCCACACTCATCAGTATTCATACCCATAACCCATGATCCATTTTGGGTATAAATATGAGTAGACATGCCGGCAGCTAGGGGTTTACCTATAGTAATGCTTAGTTATGTTAAGCGTACTTATTAGGGGATATATAGCTGATCTCTTACACTGACAATTCAGCATGATTGAAATATAATTATAATGTGCATATTATATATTAGTAATATGCCAGATTGTTCTGTATTTATTTTGTATTTATATCATCAACAACATGCAATAGAAGCATGCAAGGCTCGCAAATACCTAAAATAGGGAATGCCGTATACATTTATCAAAAGGGCCAAATTTTCTGTATTTAGATGAGCTGGCATGTTATATCCCTATGTTAGGGCTTCGGTATAATATAACAACTGGTGGAGGTTATAGAAAACCCTCATAAAGTGCACTGTGCATTATGTCATACTATAGCCCTAATATAGAGTTATAATGCTATGATATAAAGCAAAAGCACTTATGCCTAAAATCGCGTGACCTAATATTGATTTGTGTATTTTAATAATCTGAGGGATACCCCTCCTTTCTTTCCTTTTTAAAACTGCAATTTTATATAAGATTTCCAGAACTCACATGTAATTATGGTACTTTACCAGATATTTGTACGCGTTAAAATGGCTATGAACCTGCTGCTAGTACTTTAGAGGGAAGTTACACATTTGTAACTTTAAACCAATTTAGTGAAATTTTCCCACCTTCGCTTAGCCCATACAACCAGCGAGGAGGTCACTTTTTCCAGTAGGTTCTGTGGGTAAATCTTGATTTGATCTTATTATCCTAGAATATGATTCACTGGCTGTTCTCTATAGTAATTTATGACAGATATAATGCTCAAAACCTTTTAATACGGCTTTTATATCACATTTAGCCTTTAGATTAAAATACATTTTGTTCTCCAGTAGGCACCCTCCTTCTCTATTATTGAGTTTTGCACTTAGCTCATGTGCACCTTTTAATGTGAAGCCACTATATCTAGAGCACTTTAATGCAATTCAGCATTTGTAAACCTAATTAGAAAGAGGTCTCAATGCCAACATTAGCAAACAAATAAATGTACTCATTAGCAATAACAATGAGCTCAATATCTGCTCTATAGCAAGCTCAATACCTCAAACAGTGAGCAAGATCTCCAAAGCAGTAAGCATAGTTGGACGAGCACTTGTCTTCATATTAAATTCAAATAATGTTGCTCTCTCTAGTTGTGATGTTATATTATAGCTAATAAAGTCACTATATTCAAAGCACTCTGAAGCAATTCAGTTTTTACAAGCCTAATTAGGAAGAGGTCTCAATATTAACATTAGTAAACAAATATACATGCTCAGTAGCAATAATAATGAACTCAACATTCGCTCTATAGCAAGCTGAATGCTTCAAACAGTGAGCAAGACCGCTAAAGCAGTGAGTATGCTTGGACAGATGCTTAATTTCAAAATAACCTCAGAAAAAGTGGCTACTTACTAAATGGCTGACAAAACCATTACATTGTAATGACTGCTTTAACTTTCAGCACTTGTAGCTGATATTGATGATAATGCCAAAGCTGTATTAATGTTTAAGCAAGTTTATATAGCCATTTTGTTTATATATTAGTAAAAAGTAATGGATTGCATATAACAAACTTGGATGTAGCTTCAAGGTAAAATATGGAATGCAGTATTAAAATGTGAATAATTTTCCAATGCTTCATAAAAATATTAGCATATCTGGCAATATGCAATATGCAATAGCAAAAACAAAATAAGCATTTTACGGCCATAAAGTATAGTTCTAATCCAGTTTGCCATTTATAGTTCCTTCTTATATATGCTTTGGTTGATAATTTTGGTTAAAACACAGTATATAGCTTTTAATTGGTTTATATCAGTTTAGGGCTGCATTTAATGTCTATTGAGCTGGTATAATTGAGCTAGTGTAATTAAATGAAACTGTTTAAAACTGCTGATATGTCGCATTAAATAGTGAGAAATTAGCAAAATAGAAATGAAGACATTATACCTGCTATGCTTTAGCAGTTGCTTATTAGCTCCAAGTTACACTACAAGTACAATACCACACATTATAAGAATATTTATACATCTTCAAATCTATGCTTAATGTGTTCATAGATATAAACAGCAAATTACAGAGCATCTAGCTCTTGCTAGTGTGGTTATACTCAGAATAAATCAATCTTATGTGCTATAACAACTGTCATAAATGCGGAATACCACTATAAATGTTAGATATATTTATAGTGGTGTTCCCATGCCATAACCCTTGCCCAAATGTTTTTAGAATTTGTGAGAGTTTATTGGGCTCAAATCACTAAATTGTAACAAAGTCAAAAGCTACCCCAATGTGCTAGCTACATAAAACTCTTCTTTGTAAACTCAGACATTGTAACAACTTTTTCTAGAACCTCAATGAGCTGCTGACTCATAGTAAGTGGCTTCTCGACGCTATTATTACAAAGAGTGATCTTATTAGTGACTACGGGTAAATTATGTCAGAGAAGCTGGAGGTGTAGTATTATAATCCTGTGAACTGCATACAAAAGCTTATTGACAATTCACTATTTTGTGATATCATGATGTATTTGCTAGAGAAGGTTTTTATAAATAAGAAAGCCATGAAGCAGAGTCATAATAAGATGTGAATGGTAGATTAGTGGTAGAAGAAGTAGGTAAGCATAGTGAATAGCAGAGATATATCTTGGGATATCTGAGTGGCTACTATTAATTTTACCCTTAAAACCCCTGCTCTTGGCCGAAGGTAGGAGATGTTTTAAAAGTGTATTAGAATATACACAAATATATATATATGAGCTAATCTTATTCTATACAGCATATATTTCAATGTTTGTAAACACTATTTGATGCTCTAAATATCATTCAATCACCCTACTCCTAAACTTCGGAGGTTTTCTATACTTCTACTATGGACTAGATAAGCATGTAATGCTGCGTGTAATGATAGAACTTCACTTACCATAACATTAAGAGAAAATGCCAGTAGGAGTAATGATTGCGCTGGTGATTCTGGCCTCTGACAAGACAAAGCTTTCCCAGTTCAAAGGTGATCAAACTGCATGGCTTGTGTATCTATTGATTGAGAATATACCTGAATTGAATGGACCATTGCTAGTGCATATTGCAGACGGACACACAGTAACAGTATTCTTTTTCTTTTTCTTTTACATTTCTACAAGGCCTGGTAGCAACCCAAGTGCCTTTGGACAGTGTTTCGCTGTTTTCGGCGCTTAGCGCCCATATGGAGTCGAACTGTTCCCACGCCTTTGCACCTTCATCAACCTGGACACTCTTGCCCTTGTTCCTCATCTTGACCTCCTCCTGGTCATTGAGGATAAGGTGTATATATATGTGCTGTAGATCATAGTCTATGCTAACCTGGTCATGGGGAACAAGTATTGGCTCAAGCTTGCGTGTCCTGTGAGATCTACTAGGAGTCGGCCTTTGTAGCCCTCCTCGTACGTCCTTCTTCATCTATTCCACATTTGCTCCAATCCGTTCACTTTTGGTACACAACGAGTTTGTTCTGGCAACATTAAGTTAAGATCTTCCATTTGCACTAGTCCGATCGAACTCCTGCGCAGCACAAGTGCAACAACGGTTCAGAGAAACAGTGCTACACGTTTGGCGGCAAAAGCTACAAGTGTGCTACTAATACTCTGTTTATCCCCTTTCGCCCTCTTCTCCTTACCGTTATTGCTTAGTAGTAGGATGTAGGTGTGTTAAACTTTAAAGTTCTCCACCTTGTGCAAGGAGGTTCATTTGCACTCTATCCGTTGCCAACTTATTTAAAGATGCAACCTCTGCTCAGTCATTCGACTGCTCGGCGGTATTCCACTACTACAACACCAGCAACCAGCATGATTACCACGATGAGCCAAAGACATACAAGGGATATATGCAGCAGCCGTGCCCTATTCATTACAACGGAGTCCAATGAGAGAGCATTCAGAAGAGCCGCCAATACAAGTCTCTTCAGGGAGCTCCAGCTCACTAAGCCCTGCATTTCTAGAACTTCTCCAGAACCTTCACACACTCACACCTTGAACCGGCACTTCGTGCACTCAGACTCCAGCCACTACACCAGCAGCACCATCACTGGTTGCAAAACCAGAAGTCCCACTACTACGCGATCCATTACCCCAGCCTCCTTTACTTCTACCTTTAGCACCGGTCCCCACAACAATAGCAGCTCAATCACTCTCACTCGAGCAGCTGGCTCAGGCTATCACCCAGCAAGTAGTCACACTTTCTCAGAATGTCAACTAGATGCAGGCCCAGCAAGCACAACAGGCGCAACAGCCTGCGCCGATTGTTAATGTGGTAATTACTGCGTAGCCCGCTTCCAAATGATATATACAGAAACTTGCAACATATTATAGCAAGTCAACGGATGATGCTTGCTGGTTTCTAGCGGCTTTCACGATCTGGGCGCAAGACCAGAAGGAGAGTCTGAGCAACCGAGTGCAGCAGCAGCGTCACAATACCAATGGAAATCCAGCAACAGACGCATAAGGCCACCCAGTGATAGATACTGGGTATGACCCTCGAATCAACGAGTGGGTTGGAGCATGCCTTAACTACTTGGTGGGAGACGTGGCTATTTGGGCAATGCCAACGATGGAAGCTTTGACTAGAGGCAAAACGCTGTACGTCAACTGGACCGCGTTCCTGGTAGCGTTTCGCACGTGGTTCGAGATAATGGATGAAGCAGGAGATGTGCTAGCCTCTCTCGACACCCTCTGGATGGGAAACAAGACGGCTTAGGAATATACCACTCTGTTCTATCAGTATGTGGGCTACACCACCCTTAGCAACGAGGATAAGTGCATCTGATACAAGAAACATCTGTCTACCTAAGTTAAGGACTACATTGCAAAGACGGGCAGAGACACGTCAACTCTTGCACATGTCGTGGAGGCCGCATAGGACATCAACAGAAGGAAACGTGAGCGAGACGCAAAGCGAGCATGCGAGCAAGGGCATTGGCACAAGACCACGACGTTAACGTCGACCTCAGTACCCTGACACTTCCCTCTGGTGGCCCCAATTTAGCTATTTCAAACTCCAGCCGACCCCGACGCCATAGACATCTTGGCAACAACTCCGGCACCAAGGTTTGCCCAGGCCTAGCGAAAAGCTCTTGCTGGATGATGCTTTGGATGTGGCTTGAAGGACTACACTGTCATGGCTTGTCCTCACCGCCGGTCCATCTGTCAGCACTGCTATAAGATTGAATATACCTCCGTGGTGTGTCACTCATGTTACATAGAACAGGCAGGGGCAGCTGCAGCTCCAGTCAACGAAGCTAGCACTGACGGCAGTGTGGTCCCCAGACGACCTTCAACAACTGCGTCAAGTACGTCAGGCTCGTTCTTGTCAACCTCCTTCTTGGTTTCAGAGACAGTAGTGGCAGCACTAGCACAGTCAGTAGCGTCTCCGGAGGTACATTTCACAACGTAACGGGGGTTTTTGTAATATTCTTGGCCAAGGCTGAAGTTAAGAACCCAATGCGTTTCCCTGGTTTCAATCATTTTCTATATTACATGTTGATCCCTTTCTGAAACAGACACTGACTCAGACCCAGTCCCTTCTGTATTTGTACCGCTGTTGCCCCAAGTTCTCATACCCTCGTCTCAGTCTTGCTCTGTTCCTTCATATTTCAAAACAGACTGTCTTGTTCGTAATACCAGTAGTTGACATGGACCCACAGGATTCCACTCCCAAGACTAATAGCATAGATTCAACTTTGCCATTCCATAGCTCCAAAGACACTGTAGTACCAAATCCCGTAGTACTGAGTCCCTCTATAACAGATGCTGCTAGTAGTATCATACGTATGATACTGTTTTTACACGCCAATCTCAGGAGGTAGACCGTTAGTGAATGCACTTTTGTGTTGCAGTGTATTTGACTGGCACAAAGACTCGGGCAATGGTAGACAGTGGCACTGGTGGCCGATTCATTGATAAGGACTACGTTCGAAGGTGCAACCTCTCACTCCGCATCTTGACTCATCCTTTGCCACTTTACAACATTGATGGAAGCTCCAATCAAGCTGGAACTATCACTCATTTTGCACGGCTCCGGCTGGTCATTGGTAACCACAACTAAGAATGGGACTTTTGATAACAAGCCTAGAGCCCAAGGACGTCATCCTGAGACTGCCCTGGCTAAGATCAGTCAATCCACAAGTTAACTGGTGGGACAAAACATTGGAATTAGAGGTGGAGCAGCACTCTCAGAGGGTGGAAGCTAACTGGAAGGTGCGGCAAAATTAAGTGAAGGCTGGACTTGTGGAAGGGAAGATGAGCTGTAGATGTGTGCTGGATACACTTACTCGCAGCAAATTGCTGAAGAGGAATCACGCAAATGAGGGCAGCGATTATTTGAGGAGATAATTTCTGCAGGATACCGACGCCACACCAACATATTTTCAGAAGAAAAATCACATCGACTTCTAGAGCACAAATCGTGGGATCACACTATTGATCTCAAGGAAAAAGCTCCAGAGACATTGCATACTCAAGCCTTTCTCATATCTGTTTCAGAAGACGAGGAACTGGAGCGATTCCTAAATGAAAGCCTAGTAAAAGGGTACATTGTCCTTCCAAGTCCTCTATGGCGGCACCTTTCTTCTTTACAAGAAGAAGGATGGCAAGCTGCGCCTCGTCTAAGACTACCGGAAACTCAATGAGATCACCATCAAGAATCACTACCTGCTTCCTCTAGCCTCAGACATCATTAACAAGCTGAAGAGAGCTTGAATCTTCACTAAGTTCGACGTCCAATGGGGATAAAATAACATCCGGATTCGTAAGTCAAATCAATAGAAAGCAGCTTTCATCACCAATAAGGAACTTTTGAATCTAAAGTCATGTTCTTTAGTTTAACAAAATTGCCAGCAACCTTCCAGTCACTGATGAATGCAATATTTGCAGACTTGATAGCAGCAAACAAGTTGGCAGTCTACATGGACAATATCTTGATTTATAGCAGCAACTTGGAGATGCATCGAGAGACAACCCACGAAGTTTTACACTGGCTGAAGGAGTATAACTTTTTTGAAGCCGAAGAAGTGTGAGTTTGACAAAGAAGAGATCGAATACCTGGGCGTAGTCATCTGAGTCAAGGAGGTGAAGATGGACCCAGCCAAATTACGAGGTACTACTGAGTGGCACACTCTTTGAACTCTTCGGAATGTACGAGGATTCCTGGGCTTTGCAAACTTCTATCAAAGATTCATGGAAGGGTTTTACGTCAAGCTTGCCTACTAAATGACTTGTTAAAGAAGGACACACTTTGGTGATAGGGATCTGAAGAACAGTCTGCCTTTGATAACTTGCGCAAGGCCTTTGTCACGGTGCTGATCTTTGCAATGTACGACCCAAACAAGGAGACAGAGATTGAAGTAGACACATCAAACTTCGCAACTAAAAGAGTCCTATTGCAGCAAGAAGACGATAACCTCATATATCCAGTTGCATTCCGCTCTGAAGCAATGTCATCGGTGGAGCGCAGCTGTGAAATTTATGACAAGGAACTGTTGGCAATCGTCAGAGCCTTGGAAGAATGGCGGCATTACCTAGAAGCACTTTCCAAGGTTACTGTCTACTTAGACGACAAAAACCGTCAGCATTAGATAAAGGCCCAAAACCTGACCTGCCAACAAGCCAGATAGTCATTTTGGCTCCCACAGTTTCATATAGAGATAGTACATTGCTCAGGCACGGCGTAAGGAAAGTTAGATGCTATGACACGAAGTGCATCGTTAGAAGTTCCAGATGCAGAAGACAATTGAAAACAAATAGTTTTAGTTCTAAGGCACCCACAGACTATCAATGCAGCAGTCATCTTAGGCACAGTAGAAGAATTAGTAATAGGAGGGAATTCGATAGATGAAGATATCAGGAAGGCAGGGCAAAGAGAAGCAATAGTGGTTGAGGCACTGATGAGATTGAAGAAGACGGGTACGTGACAACGACTTGATAGCACAAAGAAATAGGAGGAGGTGGATGGGTTGGTGCATTACCGAGGGAAACTTGGAGATACGAAGGAGGATACCAGCAGAATGTTACGATAGGAGAACAGCAGAACACGCAGGATACAATGGAACTTACAAACTGGTTAGCCGGCACTACTGGTGGCTACTGATGTGAACTTTTGTTGACCAATATGTGTGAGGATGCAAAAATGCCAACGATTCCAGCTCACTTCTCATCCACGAGTTGACCCACTTCCAATGGCTGTACCAGAAGGACTATGGCAAATCGTTAGAGCAGACTTCGTGACTGAACTCATACCGTCAAAGGGTGTGGAAGGACACTTCACAATGCCATTTTGACAATAATTGATGTGTGCACCAAGCAAGGACACTTTGTACTCACCAACGATTCAGTAACGGCAGAGGGAATCACATCACTATTGGAACGAGAACTCTTCAGACTTCATAGACTACCAAAGGGGATTATATCAGACACAGTTTGCAGCTAAGGTTATTACAGCACTGTACAAAAGGCTAGGGATTAACAGTCAGCTTACGACTGCTTATTACCCTCAGGCAAACAACCAAAAATTGAGCAGTACCTCTAGTTATCTACCTTACAGCGCCAAAATGACTGGGCTCAACTCATACCAGTTGCCGAATTTACGCTCGACTCCAGAGTACACTCAGCTCATCGCCGATCACCTTTTGAAGTATTGTACGGCTACCAACTAGACTTCACCATCCCAGCTGGAGGATGCAGCAATGTACCGGCAGCAGACTCTTGAGCAGAACTACTGGCCTAGACGTGCAAAAGCAGAGGCAGCTCTTCAAACTACAAAGAAAGCGATGTCTGCTGGTGCTCTTCTATCTAGAGTATTCAGCTTTGGAGATTAAGTCTGGCTGGACAACTGCAATGTGCAGGTGCATTAAGCCTCTCGCAAACTGGGACCTAGGCAGCTTGGGTCCTATGAGATTTTGGAGAGAATAGCTGATCGGGACTATAAGTTCAAACTACCGGTAGCACTAAAAATCCATAATATGTTCTACATCAACCGTCTCTCGCTTTGGAAGGGTAACGAAGTCAATGAAGTGTTACCACCATCTTCAGCCCCAATCATAGTCGGGGAAGAAGAGGAGTACAAGGTAGAAGAAATTCTTAACAGCAGAATCTTCTACCAGCAGTTCCAGTACCTCTTCAAATGGAAAGGCTATAGTTCCAATTCAAACTCATGGGAACCTGCAAAGAATCTTGAGGATGCCCCCGAAGCCATAGAAAAGTTCCATAAATTGCATCTCAACACTGCTCGACGTATCAATGCCGCCATATTTGCATCTCTGCCTTGGCAACCGCTACAGAACTTTACCAACACTGTATTGCCAGAGTTTGAATAGAAGGAGGGGAATTCGAGGCACTCTGTCCATCGAGGACAATGGACTTTAGCGAAGAGGTAATGTTGTAGACGGACATACAGTAATATGTTTTTTTTTTTTTTTTTTTTTTTTCTTTCTCTTACATTTCTACAAGGCCTGATAGCAGCTTCAGTGCCTTTGGACAGTATTTCGTTGTTTTCGGTGCTTAGCGCTTGTATTGGGTCGAACTGTTCCCACGCCTTTGCACCTTCATCAACCTGGACACTCTTGCCCTTGTTCCTCATCTCGACCTTCTGGTCATTGAGAACAAGGTATATATATATATATATTATAGATCGTAGTCAATGCTAACCTGGTTATTAGGAATAAGTATTGGCTCAAGCCTGCGTGTTCTGTGAGATCTACTAGGAGTTGACCTTTGTAGCCCTCCTCGTACGTCCTACTTCATCTATTTCCCATCCGCTTTGATCCACTCGCTTTTGGTAAACATTGAGTTTATTTTTATGACAGTGCGTAGTAAGTACAATTTCTTTATTAGTTTAGTATTGCTTTCTTTTCTTTTACTATCAATCTAAATAACAATTTCTATATATCCCGCTATAATTTGCACTAATACTCCCTCCTCTCTCCTCTATTCTAGCTCTAATATCATAACTTGTATATTTTGTTATTAAATTTTAGAGTATAATACATATACTCATTCTGGCTATAATATAACTTCATTCAGTGCTATATATGAAGTGCTGCTAGTAAAGTTCTTTTGTTGGGCATGTTTGTAAGATTTTCTGGACTTACATTTCTTAGCTCTTAGCTTATCTTCATAATCATAGCATTGCCCTTATTTTAATCCATCATTACATGAAATATCACTATTTGTAGTAATTTCTCTTGCTATAAAGTTAAACCTTCTATAATATATCAATACATACAGTTTATACGTTGTGTTATCAACTATGCTACCTTTCAACCACTTCAATTTAACCTTTTCTATACAGAATATGAGAAACATTGGCAAAGTAATAAATACTAACTCATTAATAAGTGCATTATTGCAATGTGTATATATATATTGCTTATAGCAATAATATTTCTCTTCCTGCAAAAGTACTCTGACAGATCAAAAATATCTAAGCTTTTATTGTTTGGAATTGAAAACAAAATTTGTTTGCTTTGCAAAGCTCTTCTGTTAACATTTGTCTTGCATTGTCTCTAGACAGCTAATCATTTTGTACTATTGTGAAAAGACTTGTGAACTATGCTAAAAGGTCATTCTAATTAGCTATATGTGTGCTCCAAAATGTTGGCTGCTTTCTATGAATAAAGTACAGCATCATAAACAAAGCATCATAGCCATAACTGTTGTCACTCCAAGTATATCTCCATTGCATAGTATCTGTTGTGTTTAGAGTAAAGTCAACCTGTGGCTTTTTAACAGATTTTATGTCATAAATCTTGGCATCTTAAGCATTTACTTTTCGCTTTTCGCTATTCCCTGTCTCATTGCTTAAAGTAGCTAAAGCAGTAGGTCCCTTAGCAGGAGTAAATAAAGCAGTTGATAATTGCATAGACGCTTTAGCTTACATTTTCCTTTGAACTTGTTAGCTTTAACAACTTCCCATTCAAAGTCATTCTCATTCTCAGTATTTAACTATTATGCAGCATTTCCTTTGGAATATGTTC